>VDFB02271040.1:0-119820 GCA_007258455.2 Sequoia sempervirens | reverse complement strand
CTCCACCAAAGTTTGGAACCACAACATGGACAACAACACATTAATATGATCCAATTGCACATAATAAGTATGATTCTCTAACATAATAGTGACACTCCAACATCAAACTAAAAGCTATTTCTAACCTAATATCCAAATAGTCTACACAAAGTTAAATCCACTCATAATAGTCTTGAGTACCTACCATATGTTGGTGTAAATAGTGGCTTTATCAAACTAGTTAGTTATTAAGCGAGCTAGGAGAGTCCTATTCATATTGCTTAAGTTTCCACTTAGGGACTTGTATAGTTTTGTTTCACCTCATGTGGTTGAGACAAGTGTCCTCACTTTGTGAGACACCTCTTGCATGGTCACTTGTCACTCACTAGAACATTTGTCATGTGAGTTAACAAGTGTTCCATTATTGAAGGGTTAGTCAATCATTACATTCAACTTGACTACCTTCACCACCTTGCCTATTTAAGCAAGGTGACATTGTACATTTCATTTAACTCTTTTATCAATCTCTTGATAATGTAAATTAGGCTCATTGTGTACAAGTGTTTTGTGGAATTTTTTCATTTTTGCTTTATAATCTTGAAAATCATAACATGATATCAAAACCATGCAAGCAAAACCCTTCCCAAAATCTTGCATCTAACCTATAGAATTCCATGCAATTTGATTTCCATGTAAAAATGATCTCTATTTGGACATAGGGGAGAGGACTGAGTACCTGAGCATGTTTCAATACTTGTGATAGTATTTGTTTATATAATGCCCAATATTTTTATCAATATTGGACCAATAGTTGTGACTTTAAAGTTGTTAGTGTTGATGATGACTACCTATAATTAAACAAATTGTATTCATTTGATCTTAAAAACAACCAATCATGTGATTCCACATTAGCGCTCAATAAAACATGTTGTGAATGCACAAATATTGGTCTCACTTTTTTTTTTGCCTTTTTGGATACCTTGACAAAAAGCATGCTGATGTGGCATCATATTTGATGATGTGGCCTTGAAACCTTAGTTATAAGTAGGGGACTTGCCAAGTAAGCTGCTGTAAAAAATTGGGAATGATTTGAAATTTTCACGTAGGATAATTAAAATCGCAAAATTAGGGTGCTCAACTACTAGATCCTCTCCCCTAGTTGGAGTCTAATACAATCTGCCCAAAAGGTTGTGTAGGGATAGGCGGATACATGCATTGCACTATTTCAAAAAAAAAGAGGAAAGAGTAATAGGGATGAAGAAGATCTTGAGGTGTGCAAACTAGTCAACATTCTTCTTGCACTAGTCATCAAGGTCGTAGAAATCTCTGCGTGGTCAATTCCTTCTACTACATTATTGTCACAGCTTCGAAAATCTCCCGTTCTCCCTGCCTCCTGTGCTACATAGGAGAATGAAGATTATATGTCGGTCGTGCCAACTGCAAGTGACCGTTGGACTTCAAGGCCACCTGAGTCTCAGGCTCAACGCCCTGGCCATATTATCCATGTAAATACAAAGGACTTGGAGGCAAGGCAACAATTTGAGCGGTCAAGCATGGCTGAAGGATCAAATTCAGAAAATAATGAGGATTCATCAAGTCCAGAACCTGAGAGATCTGGCAGATCTGTGCATGAAAGTCCAAAAGCATGGTCTGAAGCTCCTCGAAGACTACATCATGCTCATCGATCAGAAAGGGGGGATGATTTTCATAAATCTGTGCATGTACAGAAACCTGTTATGCTCCATTTTGACGATAATTTCAGTCTAGGTGACACTCTATCTCCTTCAAGGGTTGAAGTTGGGAGACCTCCCTCTCCCTTTTCTTGAATTGGAGGTGGAAGGCGGAAGGGCTCCCAGACTTCCCTCTCCCTTTTCTCCCTTTTCTCGAATTGGAGGTGGAAGGTCTTCCTCTCCCCTCTCTATTTAAGAGGTGGTAGGGCTCCCACTCCACCAAGGTTTGGAATTGGAAGGGACACTTCACCATCAAAGATTGGAGTTATGAATACTCCCTCTCCTTTTGCGGTTAAAACAAAAAAAAAATACATTTATTGTATAATTAATTTTTTATGTTAATGAATGTTGTAAAAATCTAACCATTAGTGGTTAAAGAAAAATTGTCTAGTTTTAATTCAAAACTTGTAAAAGGAGGGGTAGTTTTCTTCCTCGCATAATTTTCAAACCGTAAGTCAAAATTTTGATTATGAAGTCATTGGAAAGCTTTTTCCAAGCAGGAAAAACTAGTGTTGAGGTGATGTAAAAAATATATTGTTTAATAAATATTTTGTTTCCTCTTTTAATAGGAAAACTTAAATTTTCTAATTGCAAAATTAGGCATATATGATTATTATATATTTTGATTAGATACTCAAAATCGAGTATTTCTATTTTGAGATTGAATATCACTTGCCCATTTCATTGGAAATGATACTATACTCAATTATAAAGTGTCATTATTTGTTACTTTAAAATTATTATATACACTAAAACATATAAAGTGCCAATTCAAGGGGGATCAAATAATCAAGGGGGGTTGTCATTGTCATCATACCTTGAACACTTTATATTTCTTCTACATTTCTTCCATGATTCTAAGTTTGACACTCAAAGAATGTGGGAATGACTAAAAAGAATGATTGAAAAGATTATCAACTCGTCCACCACCATCTATTACATCAGAATTCAGAGGTGCTTCACTAAGAGCATCCAGAGATTCTTTCTAACAGGACATCACTTGTTGCATGAGAATTTAGGGGTGCTTCACCAAGATCATCCAAAGATTCTTTACAGTAAGATTCTTTATCACTTCTTTGGTACCTATTCTACATCAATCTTCACATGGAGCATTTGAGCAACATGCAAAGAAGTCATCATCATCATTGACAAGCTTCACTTTATGAGAAATTTGTACATGAGTATCTAACCTGGCCTAGTAGATAGGGTTCATCAATATTTCATACATTACTCCCTAAGTTACACTTAGAGAGGGGTTTTGGTGTAAATAGTGACATTATCAAACTAGTTAGTTATTAACCTAACTAGGAGAGTCCTAGTCACATTGCTTAAATATCCACTTAGGGACTTCTATAGTTTTGTCTCATCTTATGTGGTTGAGACAAGTGTCCACACTTTGTAAGACACCTCTTGTATGGGCACTTGCCACTCACTAGAACACTTGCCATGTGAGTTAACAAGTGTTCCATTATTGAAGGGTTAGTCAATCATTACATTTGAATGGACTACCTTTACCACCTTGCATATTTAAGCAAATTCAAATTGTACATTTCATTTCACTCTTTTCTCAATATCCTGATACTAAAATTAAGCTCATTCTGTGCAAGTGTTTTTGTGCAACTTTTTGGGCTTTTTATGATCTTGGAAATCATAACACCATATACACTACCTTTGTACCTACCATGTATGTACTCTTCCCTTGAAATTGTAGTTGAAAGAGAAAACACAACATAAAAAAAAATTGTCCAACCAACTACACCAAAAATTGAAAACCACATGTACCCATAGGAAGACCATTTACTATTCACAACTCTTGCCCATACAATCCCTATAGATACATTTTTGTACTCAATTTCATCATCCAAGTTATCAAATAAAAAATAGACATGTCCGATAGATATTTGAACACCATCTATAATATAATCAAATAATCCTTATCTAACATTGACACAATTACCTTCTAATGACTCCTATTACTTGAGAAATATTTGGTCTAGTGCAAACCATAGTAGACTACCTACTACACTCACATATAGGACACAGTTCATATATATCATTTATTGAGTATATTCATAATCCCATAACTCACTCACTTGATGACATTCATCATATCAAATCAAATAATGTGCACATCAAGAGAATGTCATCACCATAACACTCCCCAAATTAAGGTTACCTATTAAATCAAAGATAAAAAAAACCTAATGTACAACCAATCAAAAAATTCTAAAGGATTATCAACAAGAGACACATGTAATACAAGAAGAAAATATAAGAACTAATGAGGAACATTATGCTAATACAGTTTTTTATGAGTATGGTGATGATCATCCTCCTTAATTTTTCTATAATACATGAATATATTATATATTTGTTTTGGAAGTAAATAGAGGTGTATAAAATGCATGCTCAACTATTGTATGATAGGAGGAATGTACAAAAATTAAACTAATCATACACTTACAAGGAAATAAACACAAAAACAATCTTTCAAAGACTTCACAGATGTCTTAGTGAAAGTTTTTCCTAAAAAATATATTGATAGATGTCTTCTTAATAAGATCTAATGTATAAAAGGTTTATTAACTAGGTAGCATGCTATGGAAATCACTTCTACCAAAAATTTCAAATCCATATCTACTTAGTATACTCTTAGACCTCTCCATCAATGCCTTGTTCATTCTCTTAAAGGGTGTATAGATTTATCTTATGTCTCTCTATCTCAATATCCTTATAGAATCTATCAAATTTTGATGAACAAAACTCATTTATATTATTATTCCATAAAATATTAATATACCTATTAGTTTGGTTCACTACAAAAGCCAACTCTTTAGATTGGATGAAGATTTTAAATTTACTTCTAAGAAAATTTACCTATGTCCTTATGTTATATAATCATCAATGAAAAATGCATAATCAAAGGACTACTAATAGGAACAAATACATTAAAAAAATTAATTTCAATGCCCCAAAACATTTATGAAAAATAGAGTAAAACTAAAAGTAATTTCCTTTTCCATAAACACAACACTCAGAAATTGAATTCAAGATTACAATCATTTTACTCATTGATAATATTTTTAATTTTTGGGTCCATTAGACCCTTCTCACTCATTCGGCTCATCCTTTAGTGCCATAAAATTTTCTTCTTAGCTAGTATCTTATTCTCCAGAGCATCACCATAATCCTAGTCACGAGGCTTTTTTAAACTCATACCCAATATATTTCTTCTTATTATTATTATTCATCTTTCTTCTCCTAGTATTATCTTATGAAATGACTAGGTTCATCACAATTCCAATATTTTTCCTTGGCCTTACTAGGAGATTTAGACCCCCTAAAAGATTTGGATCTTGAATTGTTTGACTTCTTTTCCTTTTTCTCACCTTTCTCTTTCTATCTTCTACAAGTAGATAAGGTTTCCATGGATAATTTATATTTTTCTCTACATCTCTTCAAACAGTAGTAGTGCCACTATCTCATCCATTTTAAACTTGGTGGTAGTTCTCTTGATTTACATCACCAAGTTGTCCCACCAATCTCACAAAGAACATAACAAAATCACATAATTATCATCCTCCTCCATCTTCACTCCAATAAAGTGCAACTAGGTAACAATCATATTGATATAAATTAGGTGCTCAACCACAATACCAATATCCTCCTTCTTGAGGGTATACAACTTAGTAGAATTTTATTTACCATAGGTTTATCCTAATAAATCTCACCCAACTTCTTTCATAGATTTATAGATTTGTATTTTTCATGGACTTTCAACAAATGGAGTCTTCCAAATGGAGCATAATGAAGCCCTTCACTTTTATATTGATTTTTTCATGGTCTTCTTATGACATATCATTATTTTTGGATCCAAATGATATAAATCATAGATATCAATCTACAACCATATTCTCCATCTTGAGCTTCCAAAGATAAAATTGTGTGCTTAATAAATTTTCCATTTCTATCTTTGACGTGCTTACCATTTTTGTGTACAACAAGATCCCATCTATTGAAGCCTCCATTCAATTCAATATTAGTATAAAAAATTATGTGTACCTATCACCTGAAATATGAGGTGATCAAAGCTTGATACCAAATCCAAAGAAGCATAGGCATAGAATGCACTTCCTACACTAATCTATGAGAGGATGTATGTGAAAAAATTAAGCTTTTCATATTTTACAAGGAAATGACACAAAAGAAATATACTATAACATAATGATTTACATGTAAAAAAATTTAGGAGAAAAATCCATATAAAATAACTCAATGTATTATTTAGTAATCAAAGGTTATACTACACTTGTAGAATCTAATAAGTTTTAGGAGCATCACAAAGAGGATGTTTGGAATAATTGTAGTAGCATAACAACACTTATAGAACTTACTATCAAAACCTTCATCTTAAGAATCCAATACATAAAACTGTCAAATGATAATTAAGAAACCATGAGGTAAAAGGTCACCCAAATATTGCACCCAATCCATAGTTAAAATATCAACACTCAAATCCCAAGGTGAGTCCAAGGCTAAAAATAACATGTTTCATCCACATATCATAAAATTTTCATAATCCACTCACCAAGTTAGTCACTCTAGAGTTTTTCTCCATTATCTCCATTCAAGGATTTCTTATGATGTATAATAACACAAGTCATAAGTTCATCAAGTGTAACTCCTTAAAGCTCATATGTGTTCTTACACTTCCAATGTGGGAAACCCAACTTTTAAAGGTGATCACATTTCATCCAAGAGGCCAATTGGGATTTGTACTTTTAAATTATAGAGCTTAGAGAGGTTCACATCCTAAAAATTTGGTAGCCAATGCCAAAAACAACTTATGTATCCCAAAATGATATTGTTTCTATTTTATAGCCTAGAAACTATATTCTTTGTGTTCTTAACATTAGGAGAAAGTTTGGGACACCTTTCCTAACACTTTTCATATTTTTATTTTGTTTTAAATTTGCATATTTCTCTAGATTTTTTTATTATATCATATTTGTTTATCTTTACATGTTCATTTTTCCTTTTATATCTCATTTCATGATTCGCCTTCCCCCACTTTGGGTGTGTTTTCCTTCCTTCCTACTTGACATGTTTACTTTTATACTTGTTTACACATTCCTTCATCATTTTTATTCCCTTGCATTATTTACTTTACTCATGTTTACCATTTTCTTATTGTTTCCTAATTTTATGGCTACCCTTACATCACATATCCTTATACTTGTTCTTATCATGATAGTTTGATTCTAATTTTCATGTTTATCTACCTATATTTCAATGCTTTATTCATATCTTATTTTTCATAGTCGTATCACATTCTTACATTATCTTGTTAATTATGAGCCTTATAATTATTTCATGTTGAGATTGCTTTTACATGCTTATGGTCATTTTCACTGCTGGTGTAGCCATATTGTGCCTTCACTTTCATTTTCATATTATCCTCTTACCTTAAGGATAACTATGCCCCCCCCCCTCATGAAATCATAGTGTCATATCCTACTTCTAGAGCTATCATTTTAGATTAGAGTCATCTTCCTTTCCCCATCATTATTGTGCTATCAATACTTTATTGTGATATATCTTATTATGTTGGACATATTACATCTTTCCATATATCATCTCATGTCCACATGCCAAATTATGTTCTTAGGTCTACCTTAACCACATTAGGGTCATGTTTACCTTCCCTATTCTACTATATGTACTTGCATTCCTTGGAATTTTGTGAGACTCACATTTGCAGCAACATGCCTTCCCCATACCACTTGCAAGGTAAATGCATAAGTTGGGTCCACTTAGCATGGAAGTTTTGGACTTAGGAAAAAATGCCTAATCAGGCTTAAGTGAAACGGGATCTCGCTTTTTTATGAAATGGTGTCTTGTTTTGCTTCAGGAACCCAAACCAAAAATTGAAATGGGATCATGTTTCATGGTAGAGCCAAGGACTATGAAATGGGATCCAATTTCAATTTTTATATTTTTTTTACAAAATTACTACGAGGTTATTTTCTTCCAACAACAACTAAGAACGTAAATGGGATCCTAATCTGTAGTGCTTGCATCTGACTACCATCCCCTCTAAGTTTTTTTTCTCCTTTTTTTGTATTTTGTATTTTGTATTTTATTTTAAATGAAAACAATAGAATTTAGTAGTTTAGTCTTTTTAAATATTTTGATTTTAGGTTTAAATGATAGTTTATATTTTCATGTTTACATGTTTAGGGTTTAATATCTATGATAATTTTTAAATATTTAGATTTTCAGATTTAATAAATTTTGTAAAATAAATTGATCTACAAATTATGAGAACACAAAACCAAAAATTTAGCAAATTGAGAACACAAAACCAAAATCAAGAAACTAGATAATATAGAATCAAGAAATTAAATTCAAAATTGTAAACTCCAAAAATGCAACCACTTGTACCATATACATGGCTTCTAAAATTCACATACATCTATGACATAGAAATATGACCAACCTTACAATGAAACCATGTTCAAATGTAACAAACAAGAGCACACCATTTCCATTGAGCCTAAAAAGGCTCCAATGTAATAGTCTTGGTTATCATTGCACTAAAGAATAAAGAAACACCTAAATTGAAAACTATATTAAGGTCCTAAGTGACAAAGAAGGCTCTACAATGACCCACACATAAAACATTGGTATGAAAAGGAAAGGAAAGGTCCTTTTATTAGTCCACAATACCAGGTGATCTAATTTTGGGTCTATAGACGGCTTACAGTATATGGAACTCCTTGTACTCTCAATATGAGGGAGGCACCTAACTCGTGCTCCACAATACGAGGTGTACATACCTTACCCACTGCAGGATTTGAACTTACGACCTCTCTTTCAAGAGTACAAGTTCTCCACCATTAGGCCAACTCAGGTGTTCAGAAAGTCCTTTGATTAGTGGCATGTCTTTATTAGTCTTAGCAACTCCCCTTGTGCAATCATAGTAAACGTTTTCCTTTATCATAGGAGAAAAACTTTAGAAATGGCCTTAGGCATTTGAAAATATATTTGTTGACTATTGCATAAAGATTTTGAACTTCACATAAGATGAATTCCATTAGAGAAGGCCATTTTTTATTGGAGACACAATTTTATGCCCTAAATGACTCAGCAAACCACATCTACAAAAAATTGAATCCAAACACAATTTTACAATTTCACTAACTGTCTAAACCTTCAGAATTTTCTGTGCGTGATACTATGAGCATTGAGAACCAACTTTATCAAGTGTGGTGTACTCATTATGCTCAAATGCTTCCTCTACAGAAATTGGATAAGGATTTAATTTTAAAATCAACGCTTAAGTTCCATCTTATTTGTATTCTAATTGTTTAACTAAAAGAGGGGTAAAAATTTATTCAAGAACAAAAAAGATACAACATATACGTCACATTGTTCTTGTATTCCTAACAAAAAAGTAAGTCATCACTTCTTCCTGATTATAATTTTCTTCAAAGGTCTGGTAAATTGTAATATGAGAATACTTCAAAATACTTGACGGCAAAAGCGATAGAGGCACTCTCTTACAAAAGAATGCTCATGAAATGTAGAACCAACGAAGTCATCAGGAGGAAAGCGTCTCTAAATAATGGAGAAATCGTGTTCAATTTATATCAAAATATTGCAATCCATAGAGCAATTACATGCAGTCCACATGTTATAGGCGAAATAGCACCAAAGAAAAACAATTAGAGGTAGACTGCCTTCTACTAGGTCTTGCTTTCAAGCAGAAGCAATGACAAAAACATCTTCTGAATGCAACACAGAACAATTTGTTTGCATTAAATAATGGTGCATTGGTTGCTAGGCAATAGATCGCCAGAAACATAAAATTATATTGTCTTTGGTTGCAAGGTTGCCGATATGCCCAAGCTGATTGTCATGTGAGTTCCTGTTACTGCTTGTTTAACTTGGAAATCAATAACTCCAAAATGAATGGTTGTCATCACTAAGATAATGGAAACATAAAT
Organism: Sequoia sempervirens; assembly: GCA_007258455.2. NCBI lineage: Eukaryota > Viridiplantae > Streptophyta > Pinopsida > Cupressales > Cupressaceae > Sequoia > Sequoia sempervirens. The sequence goes on along the minus strand of VDFB02271040.1, from coordinate 110,102 downwards.
TACAACAATTTCTTCGTCATCCAGTAAATGAACTTTGTGGCAGAGTGACAATTCCGGCTGTTCGAAGGTCCTTATAATTATTTTTCTGGTTGGTATAATCATACTTTGTTTAGAATAAGGGACAATTTTATATGGCTGGATTGTCTTTTGTTGACGATGGGCGATCCAAAACTCCAGGGGTCAAATTGTTCCCTCAACCATTAGATAGACTCAACGGGCAAACAAAAAGATGGTCCTTAGACAATCTTAATGATAAAGGAATCGCTATGGTAGAAATAATTCTTGTTTGTTATCCATATCATAGATTTTGTCATTCAAGTCCTCTTCATTGATTTTGTCATTCAAGTCCTCTTTCATCTGAAAGACAGCCTCCCAAGCTTTCATAAACTAATGCATCTCATGTGACAAAAGCATGCACCTTGTTATTAATCTGAATCCATCTGCAAGCTTGCATTTTCTTTTCATCAATCTTCTTCCACTCCATCCCACTTGGCAGCTCCAGCATAGATGTTTGACAACTGCACATAGTGTGCATCATGTTCAGGATCTAACTCAATATAAGCCCTTGGATACAAGTTGTCCCAACTCTATATAAGCATGGGTTCTGCAGGCATCAAGCAAGGACTCCCACATACCAGTATCAGGCTCCACTGGCATGCTGTTGATATAATCTCGTGCTTCATCCATGTGCCCAGCCCTACTAAGAAGATCAACCATACAACAATAGTGCTCGATAGTAGGAACAAGGTTATAATCTTGAGTCATGCAACTGAAATATTGCTTCCCATAATCCACCAGCCCTGCATGGCGACAAGCACACAGAACACTGAGAAAGGTAACATTGTCCGGTTTTGTGCCAGACTTCTGCATTTCCTGAAAAATCTGGAGTGCTTCCTTCCCATGGCCATGGATAGCATACCCTAGAATCATCGCAGTCCATGATACCACGTTTTTTGTAGTCATTTTGTCAAACAATTTCTGGGCATCTTTAATGTGACCACATTTAGCATACATGTCTACAAGGGCACTCCATACAAAGACATCAAATGGAAGCCTACTTCTAACTATACTCCCATGAATCTCTATCCCCTTGCGGAGAGCTGCCAAATTAGCACATGCCGGAAGAACACTGGCAAAGGTCACAAGGTTAGCCCTCACATTTCACAATTGCATTTTTTGAAAGAGCTTCAGAGCCTTATGAAACTTCCCATTCTGTGCATACCCTGCAATCATGGCATTCCATGAGACCATATTCCGATTAGGCGTTTTTTTAAAGAGCTTTAATGCCTTACCCATATTACCTGCCTGGGCATATGCAGTAACCATAACATTCCATGAATATATATTTCTTTTAGGCATGATCTTAAAAAGCCTCATGGCTTGACGCACATCCCCAGTTTGTGCATATCCTGCAACCATAACAGTCCACAAAACCACATCTCGTTGAAGCATTTTGTCGAACACTTTACGTGCATTAAAAATACGCCCACATTTCACATACATGTCAACAAGAGCAGTCCCAACAAATATATCAGATTGAAATCCCATCCTGATTATATCTCCATGCACCTGTTTCCCTTCTTCCATGGCTGCCAAGCTGGCGCAAACTGGCAAAACAGTTACGTAGGTAGAGGTCACATGTTTATGCTTCACATTTCTCAATCGCATTTCTCGAAAGAGCTTCAGAGCTTCATCAAACTTCCCAATCTGTGCAAAACCTGCAATAATGGCATTCCATGAAACCATATTCTTGTTGGGTATGTTCTTAAACAGTTCCAATGCCTCTTCAATACAGCCTGCATGGGCATATCCAGTGACCATGACACTCCACGAGTACACGTTTCTCTTAGGCATCTTCTGGAAGAGCTCCATGGCATTACCCACATCCCCAATTTGTGTATATCCTGCAACCATAGCAGTCCATGAAACCACATTTCGTTGAGGCATTTTGTCAAACACTTTGCGTGCCATCTCAATACATCCACATTTAGCATACATGTCAACAAGAGCACTCCCCACAAACACATCAAACTGAAAACCCCTTCTGATTATATCTTCATGTACCTGTTTCCCTTCTTCGATGGCGGTCAAATTGGTGCAAACTGGCAAAATTGTTGCGAAGGTAAACTTATCAGGTTGAATTCCATTCCCTTGCATTTCACAAAATATTTCCAAGGCTTCTCCATCATTGCCATGCTTTGAATAAGCCTGAATCATGGCAGTCCAAGGAACCGCATTTTTCACCTGCATTTTATCCAAAACTAGTCTAGCATCTTGCAGACTCCCAAGCTTGGAATACAAAACTACAAGTTTGATTGCCAAATGCAAATCTGTGCTGAATCCTGTTAGGGTTATGTGGGCATGGACTCTTTTTGCCTCTGGCAAGGATTTCTTGTTAAGGCATTGTTTTAGAAGGGATGCATAGATTTTGGTACTTAGCCTGAGATGTTTATGGCCAGTAATGTGGAGAATATCATTTGATTCTTTCGGTAAGCCCTGTCTGCGCATTGTTTGCGATTGTTCGCAAACGGCATTTAGGGTTTCAAAGTTATTGTTTATCGTTTGTTGTTGTAAAGCGAGTACATTAGAGGTGAAGTTGGTTTTGGCACACTGGAATTGAACCATGAGCTCTATAATGTGATTCTTCTTCTTTTGAATCCTCAATGGATATGACAATGTCATGCTGTTCACTTGTCCTGATTTTCTTTCAGCTGTCATTTGGTGTAAACTACAATTGCTGGCCCTAAAATACAATTGGTCAACCCATTGAATCGTTTTCAATTCACCTATCATTTGATCCAAAGAGCAATTGCAGGAGTAATTGAATTGCTTTTTTCTCACCTGTCATCTAGAGTACAGAGCAATTGCAGGAGTGATGGAATTGTTTTTCTAACCTGCCGTTTAGTAGACACATTGCTGAACTCCTGAAATTGGTTGGCTCTTTTTTGGCCAACCAGGGAAGACATTTGCAATTGTTCGACTGACGGTAAGCGTCCATATGCGAATGGCACTGGACAATCATTTTGGCGGAAGAAATGGAATTAGCTTTTGGGAGTGGAAAGAAAGACTCGAACTTGGCATCTTTCATTTGGTGCACCCAACAATTGTTGGAATGATGGAATTGTTTTTTGTATCTATCATTTGAGGTATAATATAATAGGGGAGAGGATCCACAGCATGTTTCAATAGTTGTGATAGTTGTTTATCTAAAGCCTAATATTTTTATCGATATTGGACCGATAGTTATGACTTTAAAGTTATGATATTGCTATCAGGATTCAACCGTGTAGTTTCGAGTCAAACTCATTGACCCATGTTTCATGAGTAGTGGTTCAACAAGAACCCATCTCTCATGATATCGAATGGTCCACTTAGCACTCATTGCATCTAGTTGATGCTCACAGAGGTGAAGCACTGGTCCGATGAGTTTGACTCGAAACTACACGGTTGAATCCTGATAGCAATATCATAATTTGACACGATGTGGAAAAATACGTCCTACTTATCAACTTTAAAGTTGTTAGTGTTGTTGATGACTACCTATAATTAAACAAAATGTATTCATTTGATCTAAAAAGCAACCAATCATGTGATTCCACTTCAATGCTCAATAAAACATGTTGTGAATGCACAAGTATTGGTCTCACTTTTTTTTTGGGTCTTTTTGGACACCTTGACAAAAAGCATGCTGATGTGGCATCATATTTGATGATGTGGCCCTAAAACCTTAGTTATAAGCAGGGGACTTGCCAAGTAAGCTGCTGTAAAAAATTGGGAGTGATTTGAAATTTCCACATAGGATAATTAGAAGCACGAAGTTAGGGTGCTCAACCACTGGGTCATCTCCCCTAGTTACATTTGATTTATTTTGATTATATGGATTTACATCAATAACCTAAATTTTTATCTTTATTATTAGTTATAAGGATGGAAAGTGTATATGTTGTATTACAATGTTTTATTCACTCTTTAAAGTGTAGAATCTTACTATATGATTTTAACTGATTTAGTATTTTTTATTTTTAAAAACTGAAATTTAATTTATGTTAAAATGATTTTAATAATTCATAATATAATTTTCACTATAAATGGGTCAATATTGCATGTGGGGTTTTGAGATTGAGAATGCTAATTGTATATTAAGATGTAGAAATTGTTTGAGTAGTGGTTAGATTATATCTCTAAAAAATGTATGATTGACTTGTATTTTTAAAATTCAAATTGGGGTCCAAGCCAACTCAACTCTAACTATATTGGCTCTTTCACCAAAACTTTCAATTTGTATATCTAGGACATGTATAAAAGAGCGTGATAACCCCTAGGTCATATTCATCGTGAATTTATCATCCATTATTACTCCCTTTCTTAGGAATCACTCACTACTAACATTAGTGCCACTCAAAATCACTCATTATTAGCATTTGTGTCTCTCATAATCACTCATAACTTTGTTCGAACACTTTATGGATTAACTATTCAATTGTATTGGCCTATATTCATAAACTTATAAACCATAGTTCTTACATTAAGTCATTGTGTAGACACCTAAATTATTCCACCTAACCCTAATGATTGCCACGTTAGTTCCTAATGATTAATTATATTTGTTTGTCATAGTATTAATTAATCTTTAATTAATCATCACATTCATTATTTATTAATCATCATTAATTAGTAATCATTTATCCATTTAATTAAATAATATTTTATTATTTAATAAAACATGAATTAATATCCATTTATCACATCAAAAATTATTTATTAATTAGTAATTCTCATTTATCCATTTAACTAAATGGTATTTTATTATTTAATTAAATGTGATCTTTTTTTTTTCAAATAATTTTTCCATTTTCAAATCACTAGTCAACTCTTTTTTCTAAAATCAATTAACTCAATCTTCATTTAGCATATCAATCTTCTTTCACAAGTTAACTTCGTCTAATTTTAGAATAATCTTCTTCATCCACTAGTCAACTCAATCTTCAAATGGAAAATGGAAATTTTATGTGCACAATTATCCATTAATTAAATCAAAAAATTATTATTATCTCTTCATGATTTGAAATGGAATTTTGTATTTATTAGTTGAGTTGACTATACAATCAGTTCAATTAATTGAAGTCTTTATTCTTATCCTCATCTTCCATTTTTATTTTCCTCCAAAAGTCTATAAATATAGTGTGTTCATCATTTTGAGATTTCACATCTTATGCAATCAACTCTATTGAAATATATCATCAATTAAAATCAATCAATCATCAATCAAGTCTATGGTTATGCTATTGAGATTTAACATGTGCATCCAAAGGAAAAATTACATCATTATTTTTTTAGGTTTTGCAGTGGGATTAGTAAATTAGGTGTTTATTTTGATTTCATTTATGCTTTCAAGTTTATTTTATTTTTAATTTATGAATTTCAATGCTTACATTTTGGTGAACCCAACGTGAACACTAACCTTTTTTTAACTAGCCTTGTTGTCTATGATTTTTTGGTGTTTTTCTTTGTCTTGCAAGTTGTAGATACTTTCGAGAGGTTTTGAAAATCAACATCATCAATTTATTTTTTTAGGTTTGTAGTGGGTTTCATTGGTTAGAAGTAATTTTATTTTATTTTATTTGCATTTAAGTTTGTTTAATTTCTAGCTTATGATTTTCAATGCATACATTTGATAATCTAATCCTCGATCATGATCCTATCTTTAAGTCCATCCAAGAATCCTCTCTAGATGATCATGATATCCAAGTTAATCCAATATTTGATCAAGATATATCATTTCTAATCATGACATCCAAGTTAATCTAATATTTGATTTGAATCCCATATCTAATCATGACATCCAAGATGAACCAATATTTGATCAAGATCCTACCATTGATCAAGAAATCCAAGATGATCCCCTCATCCACCTATATGGAATCCATGATAAAAAAAAAACTTGAGGTTGATCGTATCCATAGTCCAACCACCTCCATTTCCCAAGATGAGACACTTGCCTCCCTTGGACACATAGATAATCAAACAAATGACATGGATCATAGAAAACAAAAATTTAAAGAAGCTACCATGGATGACATCAACATACCAAATGATCAAGAAGCAACAAGAATGGAAAAGGAGAAAGCCAATATATCTTATCAACTACGATCATCTATTTTTATCAAATCAAGTTTTTTTACAGATGAGAAAATAGAAAGTGTTAATGGTTTCCAACTAAACAGTGATGGGTTATCATCTTTCTTCCAAAATAACAAATACCCCACCGTAAACAAAAATTTTCATAGCATTCAATATCAAGGAAGAGGATTAGGCAAACATGAGCAAGGAATCCTAGAACCAGTACAATTGTATAAAAATCTTAGACATCAAGGTCTTGGATATTCTTCAATTGATAAAACAAACAAATCTTAGTGATACCTTTGTGACATTAGGGCAACTTTATCCAATATAAACATAAAAATAGGGGTCATAAGTAGTCTTTTTCATAAGGTTGTTACAAATAATCCTTCTATCCACACCATAAATCGTCATTCCAAAATCATTAACCCATCAATTGGAACCAACAAAAATAAAAGTATTACAAATACAAAGTCCAAAATCAAATGTCAAAAGCCATTGAATCAAGAAAAAATTCAAATGGATAAACGAAGTTAAAATGCATCCCAAAGAAAAATGGATCAAGCAAAGAAAAGAGTCCAAATCTAATATCTAATCAATATGTGGAGCCACAAGAAAAAGGGTATCCTATATATAAAATTCCACCTCCTTCAAAATGGCCATCAATACCATCATGTAAGGTGTATAAAAGTGTTGGTTCCGAACACAATCACAATCCAAAGTTTGAATTTCATCATCCACCATTTGAAGTTTGGGAGATAAAAAGTCCCCCATCTAAAATGATAAATAATCAATCCACATCTACAATCTCCCATCACCATCCAACATCTCACTTGAAGTCCAAAAATCCTACTCCACAAATCTGTTGCATCTTGGCAGCAACTCTTTATTATAAGGGCTCTCATGAAACTCTATCATGATGTGTGTATTTAGATAAGGTCAAACCTAATAAAAAAGAATCACAATGACATCCATGGGTTATATACAAGTGCCACAATCCTGACAAGGCAACTCCTCCATAGAGGTCACTATTGGAATATCATAACACTGTCATCTAAATTAGCACCATTTAAGAATTTAGAAAAATCAATGATCATCTAAAACATTAAGGCCATCCAAAAAATACCAAAAAATGAAAAAAAAATACAAAAAAATAGTTAAGAGAAATAATTCGTCCAATAGTGAAAAACATTTTTATGGCACTTTGGATAAGTATTATGGAAAACCTAGCAAACATTAAGAACAATTATGTATGTGGACCATTACACTTGGGGGCAAGTTGTATCATCTTCCATACATTTTTCATGACCTTTCCATCCATTCATCTAATTCATATCATTTCCACCCATCTTCCCTACCTACCTTGATCTTGATAATTATTGGGGCACAAAATTAAAGCATGCTTTGGAAAATCTTGACATGTCCATCTTTTTTCCATGCACCCTAAAACATCATGCCATTTCCTATATAGCATTAATGATCTCATATCTTGGAGGAAAAATGTATTCCTATTAAACATAGTTCTTGGAGATCACATCCTAAACCCTCCATTAGACAATCCCAATCCTCTCATTCTCTAGCCAAGAATCCATTATCATTTTACCCTTATCGCAAGACTTGGTTTTCCCTTGTCATTATTTCAAGGATTCTAATCCACCTATCCAACATCCCTCCATATTACCATCTAGTCCTAAGAGTATTTAATTCAACAATCCTAATCCATGCAATCTTGCTATACAATCTAGCATGTCATCCAAAACACTCCTTGGTTTTGTTCCCAACCTTGTTGAAAACCTTGATTCTTTAGTCACATTACCATTATATGGATATTTCTTTCCTAGTCCTCATGTTTTTTTCAGGATGTGTCCTCCTATGGACAACGTTATCATCGTCATCATCAATCAATCAATTTTTAGTTAGACTAGGGGCAAGATCATGTTATCTTTGTATCCTTGTGTATACTTGCTTTCTTGCAAGTGTGTGTATCTTTTAGTAATATGTTTTCATAGTCTTTATAGTATTTCATCCTTAGTATATCATTCCATCAATAAACACACAAAAAACATAAACATAGACATGTGCTTCAAACCATCAAAAATCACACTTGAATCATGCACTTCAACTTGAAACATTAGAGATTGACATCAACCTAGATAACATGAAGTTAAAACAATCCTTTGCTATCATAAAAAATCCCTTATTATCCATAAATTTTCTTATACAAGATGTTTCTTTCTTGAAACCAAATATTTGTCTTATATGAGATGTTTCCTTCCTGAAACTAAGCATGATCCACATCCATCCTTTAGTCCTTTTCACACCTTGGCAGAAGATAGTATTGTTGTGTATCTAATGATCATTGCTTGTCTTCTTCTTTATTTATCTTTTGATATTTTGACCCATACTATTCCTACACAAGTGATGAGGCCAACCATTAGTTAGTTTTTTTTTGTTTTAGTACATGCTTTTAGACATCTCTAGATATTTATTTCATGAATATTCCTAAACATTACTATCTTTTACATGATCATCATACAAACTTGAACTTGGTTTTAAGTATATGGAAATGTGATTATGGTATGATAGCTATTGCATGGTTAATATGTGAATATGTATGTAATGCAATGAATATCTATATTTAAACTTGGTAAAAGCACAATCATGTGTCACACTTTATAAAGGAATCAGCCAATAGCAAAAAAAATTATGAACTTCGACCACATAAAAGTGGTCTTTATGTTTTGAATTTCAAAATGACGTAAACTAATGAAATGTAGAACTTTTGATGAAGTTTATTCCTATAATTTTTTAGATTTTTAATTCATTACCTTTTTTTTAATTTAAGAATATATTTTGGATTCTTGAAAATTTCAAAAAAAAGTGACTTCATAGGCCGTTAAGAAATAAATTGAAAAAAACTTCATTTCTCCCTAAAATTTTTTTTCTCCAAATAGGTAACTTCAATATCTTGTGCATGGAAAAAAAAAAAAAATTGATGTATATTTTTCTTGTAATAACATTTTAAAGTCAAACTTGTCAGAATTCAACAGTTTTCATGGGTCGTCAACTATTGTCTATTTTTTTAATCATTTTAAAAAAAATTACACCCTTTTGAAGAAGACTCTCCTCTTGTACCCCATATATTTTTTAAAAAAAATTAATATATTTTACTATTTTTTTAATTTCTAATCAACCTCTTTTTTAACTTTAACAACCTACTTGCATTATTTCAAAAATAAAATATATTAAAACTAATCAAAATATTAAAAGAATTACATATTCAGATTCTCCACTTCGAGCTCTACAAAAGGGTATTTCTTTTTTTTTTTAAACATCATTCTAACTAAAGAAATACTTAGCTAAAGTTGAAAGTTTTAGAAAATTCTGAAAAATGTTGAGTTGGCTGCCAACTGGGACGCCACATAGACAGTTTCAGTAGAAATGGTTTCTATAGAAAGGATTTCAAACCCTTTCTATAGAAACCCCACACAATAAAATAAGGCAACTTAAGCCAATTTGAAAGTGGCAAAGGGAAAAAAAAATTGGATTCGGCCAAAACATATTCAGCTAAAACCTTGTGTGCCACATACAAGCCACATGGTTTTGATCGAAACCTATTCAGCCGAAACATTTCCAACCGAAAATATTTTGCTCAAAACTATTTATTTGGTTGAAAGTGTGGCATAGCTTTGTGCTTTTACCCAACTATGTTTATTGGTATTGTGTAGATGTTGTGTGAACTAACTCTTTGTAGCCAATGAGCCAGAGTAAGTAGACTATAGCCCACAACAACTAAGGGGTGCAACCTGCAACCAAAGGTGTTTTAGACAATGATGTAGGGGAAGTTCCAGAACAAGCAAAGCACAGTAGTTGCAGAATTGGATGCATCTATTTGTTAGGAAGATTGTGAGTCATCATGTTATTTAATAAGACTATTGAAGGAGAAGAGATCTACCACGATTGGGAATCCAACAAGACTATTTTTTACAGTCCACGTTTTAGTTTTACTGTTGCAGCAGAGTTTCAGTCCTATTCAAATTCTTCTACCTTTTTAGTTGTTTTTTTAGTTACTTAGACTTTTTCACACTCTATTTCTTAGGGAGTAGTGATTTACATTTAGATTCTCATTTTGAGTCCTTGTTTCAATAAAACTCCCCCACACTTATATATGGTTTGATGGTCAAGGTGAATAGTTAGTTGGTTAAAAACAAATGCAACAAATACAGAAAATAGATATGCTTAGTTAGTTTTCTATTTTTACACAGATAATGTTTGTTCTAATCATGTTTTTATGAATAAGAAATCCCAAAAGATTCTTATCAGATTGTGATATCTTGACTTATGCAATAAAGAGGTTTGTAGTTACTATTATGTTGAATTAATTTGAGATATATTTTAGTTTATCCTATGGAGACAATCACTTGAGCAAGGGCCACTCAAGGTAACTATTCCCAACTTTACTTTCTACACATTTTTTGTTATAGTAGTTGCATTCATGGTTGTATTTGTCTTAAAAAAAAAATCATTTTGTAAACGTAAATGAAATCGCGAATAACATCTTGTCTTGTATTCATGTTTTATTTGTTTCCATGCATTATCCTCCAGAGTGAGTCAAGTTAACCAAGTTAGCCATATTAGTTTGTTACATAATTCATTTCTTAACAATGAATTAGTCATAGTCTTTAGCTATAGGCACCTGTAGCAATAGTTCTAGCATTACTTCTTTTCACTATTATGTAATATATGTTTTCTAGCATGTGTAAACACCTATACTAAGATGATGTAGGAAGTATAGAGTCTCTGAATGCACAGAAAGTTCCAACACCATCACAAGCTTACGTTAGCCCTGATTGATAATTAAATGAAGGCCTTTCAAGGGTTTAGTGAATTTTTTAGTTAGGACCCCCTCTAAATTATGTGTCTGACACCAAGTTTACTAAACATTAGTGGACCTCTACATTTTGGTGCCATTACTGGGGATGGTGCTACTTTCAAATATTCATCCCTATTATTTCAAGTTTTCATAGCTTAGTATTTTTTTTCCAGCATTAGGACAAATAGGATTTACTCCATCAATACCAAAATGTTTTACTAAAATTGTGTAGGAGCCGTTAATACACAAAGTCACACCTGTTGTATGTGGAGGTAGCAAGATGCCTTGGAAAGATTTCTCCCCTCATCACATGAAGCTAGAGATGATATTGGTGGTCATGCTTATTAGAGTGAGGGTATTTGTGAAGAATAACTTTCCCTTTCACCAACAACCATTGCAAACATAGAGGAGACCTTCCAAACTATCACTGATGTAGTGGTGGATGACCCGCTAGAACATGTAACTTTTGAGTTCCCCATTTCCAACTAGGAGAGAGAAATTATCTTGAAGAATATACCTCCTTCAACATTTCCTATCTTTTATGGCTTGGTTATGGAGGATCCAAATACCTTCTTGTTTGACTTTGATGTCTTGTGTAGAATTTATGATTACATAACAGATGTGAACAAGCTCAAACTATTTCCAACAACCTTGAAGGATGTTGCCTTAAGATGGTTTATTGGTTTGGGAAGAGATTTTGTTCCAGATTGGAACACTATGAAGACAAAGTTCCTAGAAAAATACCATGACTACTATAGAGGAGTTGACAGAAGAAGAGATGACATTTTCAAGATGTCTCAAAAAGAAGATGAACCATTGGAGGACTATATAGAAAGGTTTCAGTTTTGCTTGAAAAAGAATCCACAAAATAGACTTTCAGAAGAATCCTTGAAGTTGGTGTTTTTAAGAGGAGTCAATGATGATTGCATGGATTCCCTTAACCTTATTGGGTCAAGAGATGTATCACAATTACCTTTTGAATAAATTTTCAAGGTCTATAGAAACTATTTAAGGACCTTTACTAAGAGGACAAAAGGGGAAAAAATATCTTCCACCAACAGGACATCTAATGGAGTCTCTAAAGTGGAATTGAGTAACTTGTTGTCCAACATGAAAGAAGATATCACAAGCCATTTTGGCTACCCAATTGGACACTCTACATTAAAAGAAAATTAAAGAAGAGGCAAAGGAAATCCTTACTGAATACTGTCCTGACTACAGAAAAAGAAAGAAAGAAAGGAAGTTGCATATCAAGCTTGTGTAGGTTGGGTTATCAGAAGGTGATAGTCTATTCAGAAGACCCACAAGATATTTTTGGTTTTGTCATCATAAAATTCTTAACATATGACTCTGTAGCCCAAGGCAGGAATTGGTCTTGCATGTCTTTCCTCCCTCGTCCTCAGAAACAAACTTTATATTCAAAACAACATTTTCCATTCTTTCTTAGTTTAGATTTTATTTATGTTTCTTGCTTCATACTTGAACTTAAATGAGAACAAGGGGTGTAACTAGCCCTATAGGCCCTTTTCATTTGTATGAAGCTTATCCGATTTACATATAGGGATACTCGCCTAGGGGCCACAAAGCTTGAAGTGCAGGGGAGAAAAGTGTTAAATCCATCTCACATTCATTGGCCCCTAATCTTGAATTCCTTGAGTATAAGAGTTGGCTATTCTTTAGAGGGTTTTCAAGGTTTAGTAGGAAAAAAAAAAACAAGGGTAACTCCTTTTCAAGCTTGGGGCAGTAAAAAACTATCAGTTAAGCATTTTTGAGTGTTTGGATCCAATGCATGGGTTGAAATTCCAATAGAGAAACATAAGGTTATGGATCCATGGAGCAAGCCTTGCATATTTTTTGGTTACCCATATGATGTTAAAGGCTACAGGCTTCTTCATCCTACCACATATGAGTTGTTCATTGAGAGAAGTGTTCAATTTGAGGAGAGTACTTCTAGTCCTTTTCTTGACACTTCTCCTACCACCATCAGTTTGGAGTCCTTTTATCATGATGATAGTTCTTTAGAGGTTCATCATACTTCATTTCATGATGAGGATTCTTCTTCATACACTCTAGATGATGATAATGATCATGAGGATGCACACAGTTCATCATCATAGGATGATGATTCTTTTCTAGATTTTCCTCCTTTAGCCATAGGGCATCTTTGGGCTCATCAGACTTTGCAATCATTAGGTGATTGGGTAGGGGATCCTTCAGATCATAGAAGAACAAGATCACAATTTCAGAATGCTCCACATGTCTTCCTAGCTTCATCTTTTGATCCACAAACTTTTTGGGAAGCTTCTAGTGTCCCCAAATGGAGTGCAACCATGCAAGAAGATTTTAATTCTTTGGAGAGGAACCACACTTGGGATCTTGTCCCACTTCCTAAGGGATGAACACTTGTTTGATGCAAGTGGGTCTATCAAACAAAATATGCAATAGATGGGTTGATTGACAAGCATAAGGCTCACTTGGTTGCCAAAGGATTCTCCAAGTTCCAGGGATTGACTACTTTGAGACTTTTGTAGGTCAATTGCCAAAATGAATTCCATCCGACTTGTTCTTTCCATAGCTGCAACACATAGATGGAATGTTCATCAGATGGATGTGAAGAGTATTTTTCTTCAGGATGATCTTCAAGATGAGATATACATGGAGCAACCATAGGGGTTTATTTAGGATCTTTCACTTGTTTGTTATCTTTGGAAGTCTCTCTATGGCCTCAAACAAACCCCTCGAGCTTGGTATGTCAAGATAGATTATTTCCTTCTAAAAGTGGGATTCACTTGACACCATTCTAATCCTAATGTCTACATATTACAACAAGATGATACTCACACCTTCTTGGTTCTCTATGTTGATGACTTGTTGATCATAAGGAGTCACTCATCCACCATTTGGGAAGTGAAAACCACCCTTCATGATCAGTTTTTGATGTCAAACTTGGGCTGGTTGCACTACGTTTTGGGGATTGAGATCGCTCATTCTTCCTCGGGTATCACTCTTGCACAATCTAAGTACACACTTGACATGCTCTAGAGGTTTTAAATGATTGATTGTAAGCATGTGTTGACTCCTTTTTTGTCATGGGTCAAACTTGAGGCTAAGTGTTCTTCACCCTTGGATGATGGCACTTTGTATTGACAAATTGTTGATAGTCTCATCTATTTGACTCATACGAGGCCCAACATTTCATATATAGTAGGAATGGCCTCTCAATTAATGCAGGAGCCACATGAGCTGAATTGGAAGGTAGCTAAGTGGATTATTCACTACATCAAGGATACTCACAATTATGGGATTCATTATGCAATGGGCATGGATTTTGACTTGGTGGAACACACAAATTCAGATTGGACCTACCTCGTCTCCTAATTTTTATATAAACTCACTACCTATCTTGTATTTTCATATTTTGCATGCATCTTTGCATTGTATTTTTTTAGCTTGGAAGCTCTTAATGCAATATTGTCACATCGACATTGCATAATCTCTCAAAATCCTAGTTTGCATTCTTATATTTTCCTAGTTTATGTAACTTTCATTTTCTCTTAAAAAGTTCCTTGGGTTATTCAATCTATTTTAGATTTCTAACATCTAAGGTATGGAGGACATGAAGATCTTTCTTGTTTCTAGTACCACACTAGTGTTTCAAGTCATTTTGTAAAGTTATGTTTTTGTTGAGGCCAACTAAAGAATGTTGATGATGTGTGCCACTAATTAAAGTCTAAGCAGAGTTTAAGGATTATTTGAAGATGTTTTATGGGTCATGCCGACTCATTTTAGAGAAATGTAAATAATGTTTTATCTGTTTGTGTATTTCCAATGGATATGAAGGTCGACATGCTACAAGTTTCATATTTTCTTGCTTATGGTTGACTTAATTTGTATTTTGCAAGTGTGCAGATGATATATATAGAAGATCAAAGATAAGAAGAGATGTATGTAAGTGTGCAAAGATGTGTAAGTGTATGGGAAGGTTGTGATAAGATCCACCTCAAAATTAATGTGAAAAATTGATTATTATCAATGGGTTGAAGCCAAAAAATTAGTCATATTACTATTATTGTAATCAGGGAGTTGTAGCTTCCTTGGGTGTAACCATAAAACTATAATTAGGGAGTTGTAGCATCCTTGGGTTGTACCCCTAAATCAAATTTGTAATTGTTGGACTTATTCGTGAGGCTAAATTTGGACAATAGATCCAAGCAGTATTTATCACCATGGTTTTCCCCTGTGGGGTTTTCCACGTATATCTAGTGTCAACTATGTTCTTGGGTCATGGATGCTTATCTTTTTTCGTATTTTGATTAAGTAGATGAATTATTTAATCGTATAACTTAGGTTCATCAATTAAGGATTGAAATTGAATTTGATAGAATACTAAATCACTCCCCCTCTCAATATTCCAGTGTCTTCAACAATTGATATCAAACCAAGGTTCCTTATTTTTCCTAACAACTGAGGTAGATACTATATTTGGAACATATGGGGAATGAAGCAGCACCCAAGAAGAAGTTCTTTTAGGAAGAAAAAGTCATACTCCATGAGGAGGATGAATTTGAATTCAATAAAGAAGATTTTCCAATGGATTATGAAGGAGAGCTCATTTCCACTCTAAATGATTTGGATGAAGAAAGAGAAAAAATGAAGAACTCCAATTCAAACTTGAAAAATTAGAAAATGAAATTGTCAAGTTGAAAGTTCAAGTTGAAGAAGGTAAAGGAATTGTAGATTTCCTGAATGTTAAGCTCAATGAAAAATCTGTTGAGTTCTCCAATTTTGAAGAGATTGTCTCCCCAACGAAATAATTGGATAAACAAAAAATCAAATTGATAAGGGTCTAAAGGGAGGTTATGTCATCCTTGATGAGTTAATTAGCTCTCAAAAGCCATCAAAACAAAAATATGGCCTTGGTTTTTAGAAAGGTAAAATTCCAACAACTAATGCTTCTACAAACCTATATGAGACTTTTAAGTTAGAAGGAAAGTCTGAAACAAAGGAGGAAAAATATTGCACTAAAGAACCTAAGAAGACACCCTCTAAAAATGTAAAATTAGATCCAGTCAAGAAGATAGATGATAGTAAGAGGAAAGAAGGTGGATTTATCCCAGTCTGCAAGAAAAGAAGATTAAGAGGTCTCCGCCTGTTAATCAACATGCCCCTAACAAGTTCACTCAATCTTTTCAAGGTTATTGTTATTCTTGCAATAAATTTGGGCATAAGGCTATTAATTGTAGATCTAGGGAAAGAAGAAATGAATACATGGGTATAAATCTATTTGTGCCTCTAAAATATAATGTTATGATGTCTCATTATTTTCATGGATATTGCTATGAGTGCAAGAACTTTGGTCGTAAGGCTATAGAGTGTAGAACTAAAGTTAGGAGAAATAATTGTTCCATAATATAATATTTTTTGTTACAATGGCAATAAGTCTAGGCATCAAACAAAATTTTGTAAAAGTTGTTATGTGAAACCACCTATTCAGAACAACAAGAAGGAAGAAACCCTAATTAAGAAAAAGAAGGAAAATGCAAAAGCTTGGAAAGAGAAGCAAGGTCAAGAGGATGTGAAGAAGGATGATACCATGCTTGTGCATTCTGCACAAAATCTTATGAAAAAATAAGATAGAGCTTTATCTCAAGGGGAACTATTATTTGTAAATATTTTAGACCCTATAATGTATAAAATGTTGAATATTTCAACTTGAAAGTTGATTTGGCTCAATTCCTCTAAAGTGTAGGTCCGCTCAGAAAAAATGAACCTATTGATCAAGGTTTCAAAGAAAAATAATGATATGCAGAGGTGTGCTAAGACTCTTTGTATCCCTGTGATGACATAAAGAATTTTGGCAGTAGTCTACCTAACAAGTATAAATACATTAATGGTGAAAAGCTAGGGAAAATGGAAGGATTTTTATGCTTTATTTGAATGATTTATTCTCATTTTCAATCAAAAGCACTTGTGTTTGTCCAAGTAGAGAAGAGTGAAAAGGTTTTCAAGTTGTCTTTGTGATTTCGTACCAAACCCTAGCGACAGTGTTTGAAGATTTAAAAAGGAATATCAATGGAAACCCCATAATTGGTAGAGGTTGTGGAGAAACCAAAGCCAAAGTACAATAAATTTCCTCTCAAGGTGATGGAGGTTGATAAGGATGGTGTATTTTCAAAGGTTCCTATAGATGTGGTATATTTTGAAGATGTAAGAATCTATAACCATGCACTACTCAATGAAATTGATCACACATCATCATTTGATGTGCTCCAACTTGAACTCCTAAGTGATAATGGTGTATACAAGCCTGAATATGCAAATTTGGTAGTGAAAGGGTTAGATACATAGAAATATTTTCTAGACTTCTATGATTGGAAAGAATGGGTAAAGATAAGTCGCATTCATGAGAAATTTATTTGTTTGGATAATCCCTACATATTAACAAAAGAGGCTATTAGGGTTGTTATTGGTCTTTGTGCCACCAAACTAGTCATAGTGTTGAAGTAAATAAAGAATGAGAGGGTTATTGAGCTTACCAAAGCTAAATTTGACAAGAGAACCATAATAGTGAAAGATATCGCTGATCCCACAATCTGTTATGCCACAATGGGAATTACCTACAAAATTTACTTCACAGATAGAGAAGGATTAGCCACTGCCACCGTAACCCACACTATGTATTAGATGGTGAAGTGAGGTGCCAAATTTGATCTATCTAAGTTGTTGAGGGAGCAATTAATGGAAAATTTGAAGTGAAAAAAAGAAACTAGATAGGATTTTAGGTTTGGTTCATTGATTATTGGCCTTACATTCTTTTTTTGGAATGAATTACCAAAGTTTAAAGGAAAAATATGGGATAAGTTCTCTCCAGTAGCAACAAAAAACAAGAAACATATGAAAGGTTTTCAAGATAAGAAAATATACAATACTTAAATTATTGAGGCTTCTTTAAGAATATATGCAAATAGAGATGCAAGATAGAAAGAGAATTCCATCTGACTTGGTCTAGAAATATAAGAATGCAGTAACATTTTTGGTGGAAAAGGATCATTGTTACATAGAAGCAATGGAACCCATAACCTCATGGATTTCTAAGTTAACTTATGAGGTTGCGCCTGAATTTCTCCAAGGATATGTGGATATCATGTTGAAAAATCCAAAAGATACATCTACTAAAAGATTTGGTACTTAAAAAGAAATCATGGATAAGATTATCCAAAAGAAGATAGATGAAACTAGTGAAAAGAGAGTGGATAAGTTCTTTGAGAAGATGGTCATTTTGAGGTACTCAAAGATGAAACAACCATCCTCTACCCAATCTCTAGAGAATATCCCTTCAGACCTTGAAGAAAATCTTGTAGAGAAGTTTCCTAGAAGATAAAGTAGATCAACATATATTGCTACGAATCCTTTGTAGCCCACTAAATATGCACAAACATCAACTGGAATAAGAGTTTTATCAGAGACTACACCATAGAATAAGGCCACAAAAGATGTGCATGCTAGGACTAATAAAAATGAAAAGAGGAAGAATATGAATGAGGAAGATTTAGAAGAGGAGGAAGAATTTGAAGATGAAGGTACCTCTAAGTAAAAAAAAGAAAGGGAAGAAAGTAGAGAAGAAGAAGATAGAGCAGCCTCTTCTAGTAATTCCACATAAGCCTCTCAAGTTTGATGCCATCTTGAATGGAATTTTCAATGATGAAACCATAGAGCTCCATCTAGAAGTCCCTCTGGAAGATCATAAGACCATAGAAAAGGCTATTATTGTGTATATGCTCAAGGAAAACATGTCTTCTAGTGACATCATTGAAAAGGCTCCAAAAAGCCTAGCTTAGGCTTTGAGACAAAGAAGAGAGAATGCAATCAAAGTTGATAAAGAATTGAAACATCAAGCTATCAACAAGGGTAGGTCCTCTATCTCACAAACAAAAAAGGATAAGATAGTTTGAAAGAAAGCTAAAGAGCTCCACACAAAGCATAGAATAAACATTCTCATGAACATGGATGATGACGATAGAGAAGATTCAGAAGGAGGAAAAAGAAGTCACTAAAAATATCCTTAAAGAGGTGCAAACTAATGTTGGCACGAATGCACAAGAGCCTCTGGATGAGCAAGATACTGAAAATATACCCCCTCCTGTGAGTACAAATGAGCAAGTTATCTCTAATCAAAAAAATGAGCAGGATATATCTGGTAAGGAGAAGGAGAAGGAGGAGGAGAAGGAAAAGGTGAAGGAGAAGAGTGATAAAGAGGAAAGCTCAGAAAAATCATATTCCTCTCTGGTTGACTCAATTAAGGATTTTTTGGCACAATAGATGTAAATTCAACCAATGGTGTCTCCGTAGTTGTTGCATATTCTTACATTTGATGGGAAAGTCAATTTTTCTAGTATGTATCCCCTTCATAAGATGAAGCTTGGAGATGTGCTCCACTCTACAGTAAGGTAAGATTTTTACAACAATAGGTGAAGAGTGTAAAGGTTTTGGAAGAGAAAATGAAGGTATTGGAAGAAAAATTGCTTGAAGCAAAAAGGGATACATCCCTACCCCCTACACAATAGATGAAGCAACTAATGGAGTTCTTTGAGACTTATTCATCCTAGCTGGCGAAGAAGGTACAACAAAATATTAATGAAAATAGATTGACAAATGCCTCTAGAAAGTGTGATAGTGCATTAGCCAAGTTGCAATCATGCATCAAGGGCATTCAAAAGAGCTTGGAGGAAGCAAAAGTATTATATGTCTTCTATTTGAAGTGGCCTACTATAATAACGAGCATAAAGGATCAGATCAATGCCATTGAAATACAAATCATA
Source organism: Sequoia sempervirens (assembly GCA_007258455.2). Taxonomy (NCBI): domain Eukaryota; kingdom Viridiplantae; phylum Streptophyta; class Pinopsida; order Cupressales; family Cupressaceae; genus Sequoia; species Sequoia sempervirens. The sequence goes on along the minus strand of VDFB02271040.1, from coordinate 90,290 downwards.
AATGTGGCTACAACTTATGATCCTATGCAAGAAAATGATGGTGCCATAAGGGCATAAATGGATAGTCTTCACCCCTAAATTCAACAACTGCAAGATCAAAGGGAGCAATTTAAGGGTCAGCTGAAGCAGTTAAGAGAGGTAGTGAGCCTAAGGTTGGCCTCACTCATTGGATTTTTGGTGGAAGAAAATGATGTAACTCAAAAATCCATGCATCGTCTTCTTTAGAGGAAGCAGAAGATGCATATGTGTAACTGATATGTCAAGTCTGGACCTTGACTATTGTAAAGATACAATGGGATAGTAGCTTGATCCATCTCAAGACAATTTACAAAAGCATTCTTCCATCTTGTTGAGTCGATCTTGTCCTTTTGATGTAAGATATTTTTTTTTGATGTTGTGTATCTATGTGGAGTAGAAAAATTTGTAGATAAGTGGATATTACCTTTATTTTAATAATGATGAAGTAATCAGACTTCATCCTAGAGGGAGTAAAAGTTATATAGAATAAGGGGGAGCCTATAATTCTTGTATGTACAAAGGAATATTAGTTACCCTTTTCCCTTGATGTTAAAGGCAAAGAGAATGTGCATCAAAGGGGGAGTGTTTGTGCACATCAGTTGGTTTTTCCATCAATGACAAAGGGGGATATTTTTGCAGCTTGATAAGCTTGATTATCATTGATGTCAAAAGTGTGCTTAAGGTTGTATATATACTTTGGATATTGTTAGTGTGTGGAGATATATAATAATGTAGGTCTACATTATAGTGATGAGGAAGATTAGTATGATGCGGTTGTGGGTACAATTGTTGTGCAGTTTTTGCACACACGCCCCACTTGGAGTGGGGACCCTCTTTTTTTTGGTGTCTTGACCTTTGGTTCTATCGGATTTATCATTCTAGGGTCTTGACATGTTGGTCTTGCCCGCTTGGACCCTCCCTTGAGGTTGGAATTGAATGAAATTAGGTTTTTGGCCAGGTCCGGGTTTTCACCTGAATCCGGGATTTTCCAGTGCTGGCAGATTTTTCCGGGCTCTCGTTCCTTGTCCGTTTCTGGCTGGATTCTCCGATTCCGGGTTTCTGCCTGACTTCGGGATTTTCCGGACCTGTCGGATTTTCCCGGATTCTGCCAAAATCCCGATCTTCCTGATTTCCCCGGTTTCTGCATTTTCGCGGAATGCGTGTTTCCATGCATTTTGGGATTTTCCGAAATTCTGCTTGGGGCTCGGGTTTTCGGACTTGTCAGAAATGTCTTGTCGCGCATTAATGGTTGAGGTACCTTTACTCAGGCGGGTATAAGGTCGAATTTAGGGCATTTTGAGCATCATTCTGAGTTCACCTATTCACTTGATCTGCTCTGGCGATTTAGAATTTTCATTTGAAGCTTTGAGAATTGATCCTGGGTTGTTTGCGCGAGGATTGCTTGAGTGTTGGTGCTAGTATTTCTGTTGCTTGGACGTGTTTGCCGCGTGGTTGATTTTCTGAGCTCGAATTCTGTTCGCTTTGATTCATGGTATGTATTCATTGCCCTTCCATTTTCTCACGTGGTGATTGAGGGTTTCTTGCCTTCGGTATCGTTGGATTTGGGTCGGCCCTTCATTTGATTTTGATTTCGTATTTATAGAGTCGTGGTCTGATCCGTTTTGTTATGGAACCCCCATTTTCCGTGCCTTGTGAACTCCATTTGTCTGTGAGATGATATACTTTAGGCGGGATTCTGGGTCAAATTGCTTGCTTATTCTGGGTGCGAAATTTGTCAGTGTGACAAACTAGGGTTTCCTTTGGTGTTCGGCCCAGAACGAAGATTTTATTGTGCTTGAGCGGCCCTTGCCCCGTACCATGTTGGCGGCTTTAGGTAAATCCTTAGCTATTATCTTTAAACCTTAAATCTTGTTCTGGTTTTAATGGCGGGTGGTTTGGCCATTTGGATTAGGGCATCTTTATTTTGATGTGGAGATTCATCCTTTGCGTGCTTTCGAGGGGTCTAAATCCTTTGCGCCATGGGTCTTGTTGCTTATCGTCGGTTTTGGGGATCATTCGAGCTCGGGTCTGGAGGATCCTGTGATCATTTGAGTTTTGGTTCGCACCCATCGTTTTTCGGGTTTCTGAGGTCGTCGCGGAATTTCCTTGCTTCCGGATTTTCCCGGTTTGGGTTTATTCCGCGGGTTGGGGGTTATTTCCGGTGCATTTTGAGTTGTCCGCGAAAATCCATTCCATCCGGATTTTTCCGGATTTCCTGTCTGGTTGTGTGCTTTGCGATGTTTTGATGATAGGATTGGTGGAATGATTGTCTAATGATTATTTCTTGTTGCTAATGAGTGAATTTAACGATTATCCTTTGATTTTTCCATTTACACTAATGATTTATATGATTAATGATGCTTTGGCAGCAAGAATCCGTCTGGGTCGGATTTCTCCGAAATTCTACCCCAACGGTATTTTCCCAGATTGCGTGATTTTCCCGGACTATCTGATTTCTCCGGATCTCAATGGATTAGTAGTTAGTAATGGATTTTGATGGATTTACGTGATTTGTGCTAACCTTTTGAATTGGAATATGAATAATAATTAGATTCTAATGACGATTTTTGGATGTGTAGGCCGAATCAAGCAAGGCTACTACTGGGAAGTCCAAAGGCGGTGCCGGAGCATCTTCGATTTTTGAGACAGAGCAGTTGAGACTGGATATGAAGAATCAGCTCCCAGAAAGTAGGGTGTCCTCTGTGTGGGCCGAGGTATCTGACACAAATGTTGGTGCCTGGTGCTATGAGGAGTTCAAGCAGAGAGCGGCTGAGAAGGACCAGTCAGCTTTGAGACGAGGAATGATGAATTCTAGATTAGTGCATGTGGCAGGGTTCCCTCCGGGGGTTCAATGCTATGAGTTAATTTTGGAATGTGCAAGACAGTATGCGTTTGATACCCAGATGGTGGTCAGTACTGAGGGACAAGTCTTGGCAAACTTCAGTCCGGCTTCCATTGCATGAACTTTCAGCATGCCTGATCTTCCTTCAGTTTGTGCTTTGAACATTGACACTGCCAGGACCTATTACGAGAATGAGCCAACCAAGGCTCAGCAGATCATCAATTCATGGCTGGAGAAGCCAAAATCTCACCACTCCAAGTTGCCCAAACAGCTGCACAGGGTGAAATTTAGGTCGGACGTGTATGATGCCATCACACTGATGAGCAGGGTGGCTGGACTGAGAACTGCAGGGGTATTGGAGAATTGGATGGTCCATGTGATCACCAAGATGAGCCAGGGGACAAACTATCACTGGGCAGGACTCATTAGTGCAGAGATTGACAAACAACTGAGAAATGTCCTGGAAGCAAAGAAGTTTAATATGTCTTCTTACATTGTGTATGTGCTGGCCTTTTCCTACCCATACAAAGGCTTGACTCTGAGGGGAACCATTGGGCAAAGCATAATCTATGAGGTTTATCCGGAGCTGCATTTGGGACATAAGGATTACAGGAGGACAAATGATGCATTCACAATGCACATTACTCGGACACTTCAAAATGCAGAACATATCAGATTATCTGATGGGGCTAGGGGACTAATCAAGAACTACGGAGCATGGTTTATCCAGTTCCCTACATTCACCTACCTTCGGATTGATGGATGTCCAGTTGCCCCTTACAGGTTGCCTCGGTATCCCACTGATCATATTGTGCTGTTGGAGGTTGTGCACCAGATTTGCGAGTTTGATGCAGTTGTGAAGAAAGAAAAGCACAAGACAGGATTCATAGGAGACTTCCCTCTTGGGATTGGTGTAGGGGAAGTGTGCCCATCTATTCAATTGGCTCACACTGCAGGTGAGGAGTTGGCAGCTTATGGATTCTCTTTCCATTCGAAGAGAATAAACTTTGATATCACAGGAGAGGCCCAAAAGAGGGCGACCCGGGAATATAGGCATAAAGAGGACTTAGAAGACTACTGGGTCAATATCAAGGATGACCTTGATGCAAGGAAGAAGAGGTATTCCCGGCTGCCTGTAGAAGCCATTAGACAATACAATGTTAAGCTGATTCTGGATCAGCTTGATGATGATGGAAAGTTGGTTCAGGACCATGTCTACGAGCCCGTAAAAGACAGGTCAGTTGCGGACATTGATTGGAGTGAGCCCGAAGTGACAGAATTGGAGGACCTGATGGCTCCTGTGTTGAGATTCACCTTTTCTTGGGTCAAGCATAAAGTCTGGGAGTTAGAGAATGCTAAAGTGGCTTGCACTTTTGACTTGATGGGGAATCTCAACCCCATGTCAACTTCTGAGGAGTCCGGGGAAGAGGACCCCAAAGGGAAATCAGCAAAGACCTCACCATTCAAGATTAAAGTCAGAGGTCCTAAGGGGGCTGAGCCTGCAATGAAGAGGAAACCAATTGGCAAACGCAGGTGGAAGACCCTGACCATCAGCAAGTCCTCGGATGAGGAAGAAACAGAAAAGGCTGAAGAGGAGGATGCTCCTCCACCGCCCAAGAAGATAAGAACTACAAGGACAGCCAAGAGGAAGGACCAGACTGCTTCGGAGGATGAACCTCCAATTGTAGATGTGGAGAGCTCCGGAGGGGAGAAAACCAAGGTATATACTAGAAAATCAAGAACTCCTTCTCCTAAGGATGTGGCACAGCAGAAGGACTCTCCTCCAACACAACCAGTTGACGAGCAGGACAAGCCTGTTTCTCCTCCGCCAAGTGCACCAGAACCGAAAAATCCGGAGGAACAGGGAATTAGCGAGGAAGCCAAGCAGTTCAAGGAGGGAACACTGTAAAGTGAAGCGGCCGAGCTTGAGGAAGAAACAGAGGAAAGGCACACTTCTCCACTAGTGCAGTACGAGGATTCTCCAGAGAGTGATAAAGGCCGCGGATCACCTGGGCTGGAGGAAAACATACCTGCTAGGACTCCATCACCAGTGCTTCAGGAATTGGGACTTGGGGAGGCTGATCGAGGCGAGTGGAGTCCGGAGAAAGAGGATGACAAAGCAACAACTGAGGAGGAGGTCGAGGTGACAGCTGCGGAGGAAGTAAAACTGACGGAGGATCCGGGAGAAACAAGATCAGAAGGAATCCAGACGGACCCTGTAGCTCCAGACTGGGTGGAAAAGGAGATTACCCGGAAGAAACAGGTAATTGTTGAGGACACTCCGTTGGATTGGGATGAAATGTTGTCCCAGATCAGCAAAGGAAAGAAGAAGAAAGCTGCTAAGGTGATTTCCCAGATGGAAAGGGATGAAGCACACAACAGGGTAGTTCACATCACCACCCCTGCAGCAAAGAAAATGAGGGATGATGTAATAGGCCGGGACTACAATGTCCAAACTATTAATCTTGGCCCGGCCTCCCTAGAGCAAGACATTGAGGAGTTTGAGGGGTCGAGTGCCATAATTGTTGACAGGCTGAAGAAGGAGACCCAATCCGAATGGGAGCTGAAGAGAGAAAATGAAATATTGAGGAAATGTTTAGAAGAGGTAATGAGGCCTCTACAGTCTCTCCATCCGTCCTCTTCTGCTACTCCGGGTTTTCTGCCTAGGGAGACAATCTCCGAAATTGAAAAGATGAAGGCCTCCGCCCAAGCTGCTAACGACTGGTTGATGGATGTTCAGGCGAATGGGGATAGTGCTATTAAGGAGATCTTGTCTATGGGCAAGGATGCAGTCCGGGCAAAAGAACTGTTGGAACACATCTTGTCTCAGGATAAGGGTGACATAGATTTCCTGTTGCAGAAGTCGAGGACTATCCTGGGGCATGGAAAAGAGCAGTTGGTTAAGGATGGAATCCTTCCCTCTTCCGGATTGGATGAACCATGGGAGTGGTTCGAGGCATTGCAGATCAGACAGAAGGCATTAAAGAAGATACAAAAATGAAGGAATTCAATTGATGGTGACCTGACATCAGTTTATGACGGATGCATTGCCTTCTTTGAGGTAATGACAGGGAGGAAGAAGATAGCCCCCAAGTATCTGAGCCATGAGCAATTGAAGGAGTGGTGGCATGAAATTTATGCCTCAGATTCTGATGGAGCTGTCACCGCCCACTTACTTGATGATGCAGCCACATACTTGGCGGTGATGGATAGATACATGGCCAGTAAGGAAGACTGGATTAAAGTTGTCAAGCGGTCCAAGGAAGAGATAGATTCAATTAAATGTCGGCTCAATATTTTGCCATTGCCACCTATTGCTGAGCTGGATAGAATATTCTCGAGTGTCCAAGGGACGTCAGTGCAGAAGAAAGACAAGGGGAGTGGTAGTTAATGCTCAAGTTCGAGATTTGTGCTTCCCTATTATCATAGGGCATGCATTGGACCAAACTTCCTTGAGGACTGTACCTTGGCCGACTTGGATGATGGCATTAAATGTGTGCCTTAGTTTGTTTCCTTGGCCGACCTGTTTTGGCAGTTTTTATTATTTTGTAAAATGTTTGGCTGGGCCGACATGTTTTGGGGGAAATTTGATATAAATAGGCATTCTTGCCTCATTGTAAGGGAGACATTAATTAGCTAAGCAGTAATAGAGATAAGCAAGAGCAATAGTTAGATTTTCTTAGTCTTTTCTTAAAGCAAATACTGTATCAGAACGGTTGAATTGTTGCAACACTTGGTGATTAATACAATTGAAGACATTGTGGTTTTCCTGGTGAAATCCTTTGTGTTATTTCATCTTGCATGGTTCCTTTGTTCTATCTTTTAAATTGCTTAAATATTTAAGGTTTAGTACTCAGAAATAAATTAGTTTTGGTTGGATAAATGATGTTTGTGATTTCATATTTGGAATGTTTGTAGCTATCTCTGGTCTATACTCCTAGTAATTATCTGATTGTAGTAGGCTGGTAAAGTCAACCTGGACCGTATATTCAGTGTGCTCAAGTTCGATTGTAGATGCAAGTCTATGATTTGAAAATTTAAATACCTCAGAAGATTGCACCGTTCTTGTAAGATTGCATTGTGGGTCGATCAGGAATTGGTTATTTGAGATAGGTCCATTCCACATATATGTCATTTACATTGCTTGTCCTTACAGTAGTTTAAGTTTTATTACTTCCTTGCATCCCTACCTTTTGTTGTTTCTTTAATTATTCAGTTAGATTTAGGATTCAAGATCACCATATTGTCAGATATGATAAATTGAAAGGATACAGTTTGCTTGTAGTAAGGTCCGATTGTGATTACCAGCATTTCACATTTTATCTGAGTTGTTTTATGCATTGTTATGACCTAACACCCGAGAGACCTTGGGGTGATTTTCAGTGATTTATTATTGAAGATAACCTTTCAAGAGAGATAGGATATTATATTCTATCTGAGTTGTTGCTGTGCAGAAAACACCATCAACACACATGTCTTGATATGTTTTCAAGATTCCTACAGTGATAGTTTTCCAATTTGGTGTACCACACTTAGTGACAAGTTTCATAAGTTTAGTCTAAGGAATTCACAGTGGACATTCTAAGGAAGAGACATAGTATTTTGGTTAGCATCCTTCTACAAAGAAAGATCTATTCTTGTAGTTTAGAAGTTAATTTTTTGGAGATGTGAAGGTGTTAAATATCCAAAGTTGTATGTCAACAACCCTTCAATAAAGAAATCTAGAACTGATAGAGTACCATACTATGTTAAGGGAGTATAAAGTGGTTCAGGAGACTTGTTGGAATGATTTGCATTCCTCTACACATGAATATTTGGCGAAGCGATTTTGAGGACATACTTAGTGATGTCTAAAGTATGGTATATTGAAGTTTCAAGTGATCTAGTACTCTGCAAGTTCAATTTTGAAAGTGACAAAGTGATATAGTTGGTTCCAGATACTTAATCTTCATTAGAACAAGTGCTTGAATCCTTGTGCTTGAAGAAGGTTGTGAAGTTTAGTTGTATGAGTTTGTATGGAAACTCCAGAAGTCTCATAGTGTCTAAGGTATGAATCTCATGAAAATATTTCTTGTTTCCAGTATCACACAGGTGTTTCAAGTCATTTTGTGAAGTTATGTTTTTGCCAAGGCTGGCTAAGGTATGATGTGTGCCACTAATTCAAGTCTGAGCAGAGTTTAAGGATTGTTTGAAGATGTTGTATGGGTCATGTCAACTCATTTTGAAGAAATATAAATAATTTTTTATCTTTTTTGTGTACCACCAACGGATATGGAGGTCGACATGCTAAAATTTTTATATTTTCTTGTTTATGGGTGAATTAATTTGGATTTTAAAAGTGTGTAGATGATATATATAGAAGATCAAATATGATAAGAGATTTATGGAAGTGTGTGAAGATGTGTAAGTGTATGGGAAGGTTTTGATAAGATCCACCTTAGACCTGATGTTTAGAATTGATGACTATCAATGGGTTGAAGCCATAAAAGTAGTCATGTTACTGTTATTGTAATCAAGGAGTTGTAGTTTCCTTAGGTGTAACCCTAAAACTATAATCAAGGAGTTTTATCCTCCTTGGGTTGTAGCCCTAAATCAAAGTTGTAACTATTCCTTATTTGTGAGGCTAGATTTGGATAGTAAATCCAAGAAACATTTCTCGTCGTGGTTTTTCCCCTATGGGGTTTTCTATGTATATCTGGTGTCAACTGTGTTCTTGTGTGGATGCTTATCTTATTTCATAATTTGATTAAGTAGATGAATTCTTTAATGGTATAACTTAGCTTTAGTAGTTAAGGATTGAAATTGAAATTTGATAGAATACTTGTTCATTCCCCCCCATCTTAGTATTTCAGTGTGTTCAACAAGGAGTGGAGGAAGGAAGATGAGGGTGAAGATTCAGTGGAAGTTTTCTCTATGCTTCCTTCTAAGGGAGAGGACCAAAATAAAAGAAAGGGAGTTGGGAAAAAGAAGTCCCCTAAGAAGAAAGCGAAGAAGATTATCTCTTGGTCAAAGGGATCAGAAACAAGGGAGGAGGAAGGGGTTAAAATACAAAGGAAGGTGAAGCACAATTCAAAGTCTCTAGGGGAAGCATCTAGTAAAAGCAAGGAGAAAGTGGTTGATAAAATGACTACAACAATTCAATCCCTGAAGAAAGGCTTTGTCAAAGAAAACAAAGATGTTGTTGACTTTCCTCTTGTCTGAAGATTTTACTTATCTCCATGCTAACAAAAAGGAGATGTGTGATGTCTTGGGGCTTGCTAGGGATGGATTTGCTACCCAATTCAAACTAGAAAATGGTCCTTTTTATAAATTAATATCAAATTTTGTGGTCTATAGGAGAAAATATTCATTGACGATTGAGACCAATTTGGGATTGAAGACAAAGAGGTGAAAAAGAGGTTGAATGATATTGAGGAATCCATTAATTTTTAAAGATTGATTATGAAAGCCATATTATGAATGACTTGGAAAAGAAAATCTAATGGATTAATAATTATCTAGAGAATATCTTAAAGATAAGACACTGCTCCATTGAAAACAATGTTGTGGGGATAAAGATCCTTAAGGAGAAGCTTAAAGAGTTGAGAGAGGAGAAAATTAGTGATAGGATCCCTAAGGATAGCAAAAAGAAAGAATATACAATTAAAGACAAAGGGAAGAAATAAGTTCCAACCGATTCTAAGGGGCCAAGTTTGAGAACAAGGGGGAGCAAAAAGAAATATTTCAAGGAAAGAATGAGTTACTAGACTTGGTTAAACTTTCTCAATATTTATACAACTAGGAGAAAGAGGTAGAAAATACTTTGAAAATTATGAATTAGTCCCAATGTCGTTTATTTTTATTTTATTTTGTTGTTGGTCAATTATTGGTGGGTTGTGTCTTTTTCTTTTTACAACATTTTGCTTGTAAAGGGTTTTGGGTCCCTCCAAAAGTTATTTTTTCTTGATAATCAAAAACAAGGAAATCAAGAGGTTTGAGAAGGAAACATAATGGGTCTTGGTTGTTAAGAGGTATAATCTAAGTAAAATAACTAGTCATATTGCCCATGTACAAATTTAAAAGATATAACACCAATGGCTAATTTGGATGCATACACACTTCATCAACAAGATTTACTGTAGAAGCAATCCATGGAATGTTAGCACTAAATACCAATTCAATTGAGTGAATAGATATTTATACACTTTTTATTGTATTCATCTATTTTGATCATGGAAGACACTTTTAAGGCCTAGTCTAGGACAAAAAATCTATTTGTTTTGTAAGTTAAAATGATATAGACAAAACTCTTTTTTACTACCTACAACTCAAATTTGAAACAAAAATAAGCACAATAAAATAGGGAGAAATTTAATGGAGATAAGACATGGCCAAAATAAAAGACATTAATGGAAAAATAAATTAAAATATTCATTTATTTGAAAATGACCATCTTCATGTATTTTTAACTTCCCTCCCTACTAATTCAAAAGGTTCCTATATATAGAAAAATAAAGGCATCAAATCAACATAAATCTCCTAATACAACTCTATTGTTTTAACATAGCTAAACTACCCTACAATTGACACTTGTTTCCTCTCCATAAAATTATACAAGTTTCTAAGTACTATATTTATTAGAAAACATCCTCCCCCAATTTCTTAATAAAATTAACACTACAATTTAGTTCCAAATTTGGCAACATGTCATCACCCTATGTTTTAAAAAAATAACCTATTGGTTCAATGCTACTTTATCCAAAATTGATCTCTAAGAAAACTCAAGAACTTGACTACTATCGAATTTTGGGCTAGATGGTAAAAACATCATTTTGAACCAAAGAATTAGGCCATAGCATTCCCTTGCACCGTATTAATTAATTTTGTAGTCTTTCACACAATTTCTTTATTGAGAAAATGTGTCTCAAACTTACTAGTATAACCTTGGTTCTGTCACATATCAGCTCAGAATGGCATAAGTGTCAATTTCATGCTTGTACTATTGTATCGCTAGGTGATTGTGAGAGAGGTGTGGTAGTGTGGTATACTGCCACCCCGCATGAGTCTTTTAGTTGTCTAGTGGTAGTGCAGTGTATACTGCCATACCACAAGAGCCCTCTAGCTATCTAACAGTAGCGCGGTATACTGCCACCCCGCGGGAGCCTTTTGGTTGTCCAGCGGTAGCACGACATACCGCCACCCCATGAGAGCCTTCTAACTACATAGTGGTAGTGCAATGTATCATGATTTTTGAAGCGGACCATGGGTGAACAAGTGTAGACTTGGTCGATTGCTGAGGTGTACGCCAATCAGTGGAGGACGTTGTTGACTTGGAGATGGTCATTCAGTGACTGGGAAGTTCGACAATTGCTCAACAAAGGAAACTAAACTGAATTTTTTGTACAAAGAATGTTTCGATCATGGTTGTTGTTATACATTGCAACGTACTATAACTGTGATCGGTTAGATGGTTGGATGGTCGAATGATCAATGGGTGTGTTCTTCATTGTATGTTGTATATGCATTGTAACAGTGCGACATAACAAAGTGATCAAAATTTGTTTTGTATGAGGTTGATCAGGTAAATGTGGTTGTTGTGAGATTGATTATCTAAAAGGAGAGTTTGTAACTTGTATGTAATTCAATTACTATAATACAAGATATTTTTCTTTGGTGTGGTAGGTTTTTTTCCCCTAAGGGTTTTCCCACGTAAATCTGGTGTCCAATTATGTATTTGTTTATTTCCCCATTCTGTTATTCCTTTCATGTGTGTCTTAATGAACTATAATTGCAAAATTTAAAGACATATCAGCATTCTCCTTTGGGTTTTGACATTAGGAGAGTTTTTTCTACTCCTTAAGCTTTCCTTACAAGTGGTATTAGAGCCTGGCCAGTTGTGTTATCCTTGTGGGTAGGTTGCATTTTTTGTGTCAATCCTGTTCAGTGGGAGTTTTTTGTAGAAGTTTGGTAATCTCAATTTTAGATTAAGATGCCAAGCACATCAGGAAAGATTGAAATTAAGAAATTCAATGGCAGTAATTTTGAGTTGTGGAAACTCAAAATGGAAGACTTGTTGGTGGATAGTGATCTTTGGTTTGTTGTGTCTAGAATGAAACCTTCTGACATGAAGCAAGAAGATTGGGATCTTGTAGATAGAAAAGCAAAAGGGTTGATAAGACTCTATTTGGAAAACTTTGTTCTCTTGAATGTTCATGAAGAGAAATATGCATCTTCTTTATGGAAGAATCTTGGAGATATTTATCAGGGCAAGTCCTTGGTGAATAAGTTGTTCCTAAGGAAGAAGTTATACTCTTTGAAGATGGAGGAAGGGGCATCTGTGGTTGATCATCTGAATACATTTAACACGTTGATTTCTTAATTAACATCTGTGAGTGTGGAAATTGATGATGAAGATCGTTGTATGCTTTTGTTGTGTTCTTTTCCCGATTATTGGGATCATTTAGTGATGGCGATTGGGAGCATGACAACCACTTTCAAGATGGAAGATGTGGTTGCTTCTTTGTTGTCAGAAGAAATGAGAAGGAAATCTTCTGAGATGGCAACGGAGGCTCTAGCTATTCATTGCAAATCAAAAGAAAAAGGAAAGAAGAAGGATAAAAAGTCCAAATCAAAATCAAAAGGGAGATCAAAGTCTCCTAGCAAAAATTCCCAGGTGAAGTGTTGGAACTATGGGTAGCCTGGTCATGTTTGAAAGGATTGCAAAGAGGAGAAAAAGAAGAACTTTTTCGATAATGATTCTTCTCAAAGCAAAGAAGATGCCTTTATTGCAGCCTTGGAAACTCAGGCATTAGATGATGTCTAGTTGATTGATTCTAGAGCATCTTTCCACATGACATCTCATAGAGACTGGTTTACAAAGTATGGAAAATACGATGGTGGAAATGTGTATTTAGCAAGTGATTCATCTCTGGAAATTTTTGGTCGTGGAAGAGTCAAAATTCAGTTTCCTGATGGAAGAATTAAGGGAATTGATGGCGTAATGCATATACCAGGTTTGGATTAGAATTTACTTTTTGTAAGTAAGCTAAATGATGTTGGAGTGCAAGTCTCATTCTCAAGCAATGGTTGTAAAATGACTAGAGGCTTGATGGTGCTAGCTAGGGGTGCCCGAATATGTACTCTATATAAGTTGGACGCACTTGTTGTTCAATGTAACAATGTCTCTATAGAGTCATAGAAGGTTGTTCATGTAGAGAAGGAGAATGAAGTCCCTATAGGGGAAAATTCTTTGGAAGTTAAACTTCCTACAAAGAAGACTATGCGTTGGCATCATAGGCTTGGTCACATTGGTGAGAAAGGTTTAAAAGCCTTGAAAAATAAAAACTTGGTTGAGGGGCTTGATGATTGTAATCTGGAATTTGAATTATGTGAACATTTTATATAGGGTAAATGTCATCGTGTTTCTTTCTACTCTAGTCCTCACAAATCTTTTGGTGTTCTGGATTATATTCACTCTAATTTTTTTGGTCTAGTAAATGTTCCTTCGTTGTTGAATTCAAAATATTAGGTATCTTTTATTAATAATTATTCGAGGAGGGCATTTGTATATTTTTTAAAAAATAAATCAAAAGTGTTCAGTCGATTTAAAGAGTTTAAGAACTTGGTAGAAAATTAGACTGGAAGAAAAATTAAATGTTTAAGGACTGATAATGGTGGTGAATTATGTTTTGGAGATTTTGAAGGTATTGCAAAGACCATGGAATTAAGAGGCATAAAACAACACCTTACACTCCACAGCAAAATGAAGTTGCTAAAATGTTGAATAGGATGCTGATGGAGAAGGAAAGAAGCATGTTGAGCAATGCTAGTCTGGAGCAAAAGTTTTGGGTTGAGGTTGTGGCTACAACATGTTACTTGTTGATTTTGTCTCCTTCGTCAGCACTTGTTGACAAAACGCCTATGGAAGTTTGGTCTGGTAAGAAGCCATCTCTGAGACATATTCATGTCTTTGGATGTGAAACATATGTTTATGTGCTAGATGAGGAGAGATCTAAATTGGAGAACAAAGTTGTTAAATGTATCTTCATTGGCTACGAAATTGGTGTGAAAGGGTACAAGCTTTGGAATCCTGTGACTGAAAAGGTTGTATACAACATAAGTGTAATCTTTCAGGAGCTGAAATCTTCTTCAGTGGATTTGCAATCAGGGATGAAAGAAAATAAAGAGGAAAATGATGTTGATGAAATACCTCTAACTCTATAAAAAGTGGAACAACACATTGATAGTGTACCTGAAACTGAGGAGAGTTCGAGCAGCTCTGAGAGTTCTAAAGAAGAACCACAACCTCAGCCTCAGCCTGTGAGGAGGTCTACACGTGAGAATAAGCAACCTGATAGGTATGGGTTCTCTATATTGGATTCTAGTTGTGCCTATGCTTTGATTACTAATACTGATGAGCCTAAGACTATAAAAGAGGCAACTGAAATGTCTGATTTAGATTCCTAGTTGGAAGCCATGAATGAAGAAATGGCATCATTAAAGAAAAATGATACTTGGGATCTACTTCCATTGCTTGAAGGTAGAAAGCATGTGGGCTGCAAATGGATATTTAAAAAGAAAATCAGTTTGGATGGTTGTGTTGAAAATTACAAAGCGAGGTTGGTTGCGAAGGGATATTCCCAAGTAGAGGGAATTGATTATGGGGAATTTTTTTCTCCAGTAGCAAAGTTAACATCTATCAGATTTCTTTTGTCACTTGCAGTAGCATATGACTTGGTGATTGAACAGATGGATGTGAAGACAACATTTCTTCATGGTGATTTTGAAGAAGAAATTTATATGTCCTAGCTTGAGCACTTGTGGAAAAAGGTAAAAAAAATTTGGTTTGCAAGTTAAAGAAATCTCTATATGGTTTGAAACAGTCGCCTAGAATGTGGTACCAAAAATTTGACATATTTGTTTTGTCACTGGGTTTTGTAAGATCAAAATAAAATCATTGTGTTTACTTCAAAACTGAAAATGACCATGTTCTTATTATTTCCCTTTACATTGATGATACGTTGTTCATAGGGAATAGTAAGTTTATGATTTCTGATCTAAAATCTCAGCTGTCTACAAGTTCAAAATGAAATATCTTGGTGCAAATAGGTATATTCTAGAGACAGAAATAACTAGGGACAGAAAGAGTAGAAAACTTTGGCTCAGCTAGAGTAAGTATATTAATACTGTTATGGAGAGATTTGGTATGAGTGATTGCAAGCAACTAGTTGTTCCAGTTTTGCAAGGAACAAAACTTTTTGTTGAAGATTTTCCAAAATCTCCTACTAAGATGGAGGACATGACTAGAGTGTCATATGCAAGTGCAGTTGGCAGTTTAATGCATGCAATGGTTTGTACTAGGCTAGACATTGCCCAAGCAGTGGGAGTACTTAGTCAGTTTATGGAAAATCTAAGAAGGTCACACTGGGATGTTGAGAAAAGAGTGTTTAGATATCTAAAGGGCACTTCAAAATATGCTTTGTGTTACCATGGAAATTTGGTTGAATCACAGAGGACTCTCAGCATTCATTGATATGTGGATTCTAATTGGAAAGGGGACATTGATAGTAGAAATTCCACCAGTGGATATATTTTCATGATGAATGGTGGTCCAGTTAGTTGGATGAGCAAGAGGTAGGTTGTAGTCACTTTATCCACTACAAAGGCTAAGTACATGGTAGCAACTCACACCTATAAGGAAGCCATTTGGCTTAGGAGATTGTGTTCTGATATTGGTTTTGATGTAGGGAAGATTATTATTTGTTGTGACCGTTAGAGTTCCATTTTTCTAGAAAAAAATCCAACTTTCCATGCCAAGACGAAACATATTGATATGCAGTACCACTTTGTACATGATATGGTGGAGGATGGAAAGGTTTGTTTGGAAAATTTTGATACTCTGGAGAATGTTGGTGATGCATCGACAAAGCCAGTGAGCACAGATAAGTTCAAATGGTGTACAAATTTGATAGGCTGTGGGGTCCAAAATGTTCAGTGAGTTCTTTGTCAAGTGGGAGATTGTTGAGAAAATGTGTCTCAAACTCAGTGGTACAACCTTGGTTTTGTCACATATCAGCTCAAAATGGCATAAGTGTTACTTTCATGCTTGTACCATTGTACCACTAGGTGATTGTCAGAGAGGTGCAGTAGCGCAGTATACCACCACCGCACATGAGTGTTTTAGCTGTCTAGCAATAGTGCGGTGTATATCACCATACTGCAGGAGACCTCTAGCTATCTAGTGGTAGTGCTATATACCACCACCCCGTGGGATCCTTCTAGCTGTCCAACGGTAGTACGATATACCACCACCCTACGGGAGCCTTCTAAGTGCGTAGCGGTAGTGTAGTGTATCATGATTTTTGAAGTGGGCCACAGGTGAATGAGTGCAGACTTGGTCGATTGTTGAGGTGTACGTCTATTAGTGGAGGACATTGCTGACTTGGAGATGGTCGTTCGGTGACTAGGAAGTTCGACAGTTGCTCAACAAAGGAAACTAAACTGAACTGTTTGTACAGAGAATGTTTTGATCATGGTTGTTGCTATACATTGCAACATACTGTAACTATGATCGATTAAATGGTTGGATGGTCGAATGATCAGTGGGTGTGTTCTTCATTGTATGTTGCATATGCATTGCAACAGTGAGATATAATGAAGTGATCAAAATTTATTTTGTATGAGGTTGATTAGGGAAATGTGGCTGCTGTGAGATTGATTGTCTATATAGACACTTAAATTTGGACATTTAATTTATCCAAATTTATCCTCTTTCATCTAAGCATCCCCTTATTTGCATTAATTAAGTAATATCGCTATTATTTATTTAATATCCTTAATTTTTCCAAATCCCTAAAGTAATTACTTAATAAAAAATACCTTGTCTTTAATCCTCTTTTTCATCAAATGAATTAAATAAATGACATTTATTTAATTCCTCACATGTCACATCCCTCTCTTAATCTTAATTATTCTCCTAATCTCATCATTAGGGATGTGCACGTGCCTAATCCTTGATTAGGATGTGTCACATCCTCCAACTTTTGCAAGTTGGCCTCTAATCTCTCTTAGCCACCTAACCCTCCTCTAATCCTTCATTAACTAGCCTAATCAACCTCTCAAAGAATTTTTGATTCCTTTTATCCTTCCAAGGAATATTAAATTCCTTTTTCTCTTCCCCATGTGATCTTTGACTTGTCACATCAAGTCACATGTGAGCTCTTCCTAATCTCCCACTTGCCTCTAATATGTCATTAATTTGTCTAATCAAGTACTTGCACAACCTTAATCACTTAATTAAGTCAGCCTAATCCCCATATCATTTATGAAGTGTGTCCTAAGTCAACTTTCTTAAAGACTTTCTCCTTTTGGAGAAGGCGCTCTATTCCCCATGTGAATTTTTAATTCACATTTAATCCCCCAATGCATTCCAAGGAATTTTAAATTCCTTCTCTTATTCCCCTCTTATTCCCATGTGGATATTTGAAGAATTTTTAATTCCTCACATGTCCTCTCACCCACATGGGGACAAGGACCTCCTTTATGAGGAGATCTTGTGCAATCTCAAGGTACTATGTAGTACCTCCATGTCATGTACTCTCCTTCCAACTCATGTACACATCATCCTTCTTGAGCCACTTCACATGCCATATGTCAAGATGTGAGGGCTTGTGAGTTTTCAACTCACCATAGCCCTACATCTTGGCCTTGTTGGTTTGATCCCAACCATCCATTTCCTTAGAGAATCCAAAATTCTCTATAAATACCCCATTTTTCTCTCATTTTAGGGGAGATCATTATGCTAGGCAAACTCTTGCAAAATTTTCTTTTGAGGCATACTTAGCCAAATTCTCATAATTGCATCCATTATCACCTATTTTCCATCCATCTTGCATTCATCTTGCATCTCTTGCCATCAAAGAGCATACACTACATCGAAGATCAAAGGGCCAACCAAAGGATCGATTCGAGACAAGGTGAATCAACTTCACTTGTTATCTTTACTTTGTTTTTGAACCCAACTTGGCCAATCTTGAGGTGTAGGGTGTTCATAGTTATTATTTGCACTTTTTTTCTTGTTGCTCATTTTCTAACAAGTATCTTCTCCCTATCACATTTCTGGCACTCCCAGTGAGACCCACAAATGGGTCTCTTTCTTTCACGTTTGCTATTTTTTTGCAGGTGCAAGTTGCGGAGGGGCGGACCCAACCTACAGATAGGCAAACCCGACCATCCAGGGGAAGACCTAACCTCTGCATAGGCAGAACTGCCCTCCACAAGCAGACCCGACCTTGCCCAGGGGTGGACATGCCCTCCACATACTCCAAAAGTTGATTTTTGCAGACTTTTCATAGGGGGTGGACCTGCCCTCCACAAGTGGACCCGACCTTGCCCAGGGGTGGACCTGCCCTCCATAGACTCCAGAAGTTGATTTGTGCAAACTTTTCATAGAGGGGTGGACCTGCCCTCCAGATAGTCAGAATTGACCTATAGACAGGTGGACCTGCCCTCCAGACAAGCGGACATGACCTACAGACAAGAAGACCTGCCCTCCAGACAGGCGAACCGGCCCTAGATAGTTTTTTCCATAAGGTGAAATTTCATTTTTTAGCACTTTTTTTTTGCTATTTTAAGTGTTTCTAACCCCCTAACATGCTTTGTTTGAGTTTGTGCAAGCATCTAATTAACATTTGGTGAGGAACAAGGACAAGATTCACTAACAATTGTTCTTGCAGGGTTAGTTACTTATCAGCCACTACTTCTTGTTTTGCATAACTTAGGCACATAGTCTAACTAGGGGTGTCAATGAATCTTGTTTTTCATACTTTTTGGTAGGCTATTTGACGTATCTAATCCCCTTGTGCCATTTGGAAATCCTCAATGATGAGAAATCGTAGCTTACCAAGTACTTTTGAGTCACCCTCTTTTTCTTTTTCTTAGCGGGACCTGCTTGAGGATTTCATCACCCCAAGGGACGATTCCAACCATGCGTACTGGCAAGGTATATAAAGGAGGGAGAGCGAAATTTGTACCTCAATCCAACCACGTTGTAATTGGCAAAGCGTCGGGATGATGTGAAGAGTTGGTCCGAGCCTTTAGTATCTCGCTAAGGTTCTCGACTCATGCTTGTAACAGGTTGGTGTTCATGGTTTGGGCCTCACGTATCGAGTGTATATCAAGGACTCCTTAGAAACCATGTTCATCCTAGAATAGAAGACTTTGTCAGCCATACCCTTTTTCTACTAATCTTAGGATTGTGTTGTCTGAATTGTCTTCTTTATGAAAAACTAGTAATTTTATGTTCAACCATATCCTTTTGATTGATGTTTGTTGTGTTTTGGGTCCTTTTCCTTAGTCATCTTTTCAAAAGTCAAGTTTAAACCTGTTCAGGGGTGGACCTACCCTCTAGGGGTGGACCTGACCCATCCAAGGGCATACTTGACCTACAAACTAGTCCTTTGGAGCCTATTTTAGCCATTTTTTACCAACTTTTGCTCCATAGGCGGACCTGCCCTCCCGATAGGCGGACCTTCCTTCCAGGGGCGGACCTAACCCATTTAGGGGTAGACCTAGACCTTGACCGGCTGGTTTTATCATCTGTTTCATCATTCTAGACACTCATTTCATCGTTTTGCGCACTCGTCTCGCCGTTCTGATCACTTGTTTCCCCGTTCTGAGTAAACCTTCATCCAGTTCGAACCCTCGTCTATCATCTCAAACTCTTGTTCTGCCATTTTGATCTTTCATTTACTTGTTTTGAGTAAATGTTCACCCATTTCACACCTTCTTTCCTCATCTTGAACTCTTGTTTTGTTGTTCCAATGATTTGTTTACTCATTTCGAGTAAACATTCAGTCACTTCAAACCTTCATCTATCGTTTCGAACTCTTGTTCTGTCATTTTGATTATTCATTTACTCATTCCGAGTGAATGTTCATCCATTTCACATCCTGTTTCATCATTCCAAACCCCCATTCAGTCGTTCTGATCATTTTTTTACTCATTCTAAGTAAACGTTCATCTATTTCGAACCTTTGTCTATCATCTTGAACTCTCATTCTGCCATTTCAATTTTTCATTTACTCATTTTGAGTGAACGTTCATCTATATCACATCTTGTTTCATCATTCCAAACTCCTGTTCAATCATTTTGATCATTTTTTTACTCGTTTCAAGTAAACATTTGTCCATTTCGAGCCTCCTTCCATCATTTCAAACTCTCGTTCTGTCATTTTGATCATTCATTTACTCGTTCCAAGTGAACATTCATCCATTTCACATCCTGTTTCATCATTTTGAACTCTCATTCTGTCATTCTGATCTTTCATTTACTCATTTTGAGTAAACGTTCGCACATTTCGAACCTCGTTCTATCATTTCAAACTCTCGTTCACCCATTTCGATCAACCATTCACACGTTCCGAGTAATCTTTCATTCATTTTGTACCTTCTTCTTCTCATTCCAAGAATCATTCATTTGTTCTTAGCAGTCGTTTTCTCCTTTTGAGTAGTCATTCATCCCTCTCAATCATCCGTTTACTCGTTCCTATTAATATTTCATCTGTTCCAAATCTCTATCTCCTTGTTCTAAGAGTTGTTTGTCCATTTTGGGTCATCGTTTACTCATTTTGAGTAAACATCCATCCATTCTAAACCTCCCTCTCATTGTTTCGAGATTCGTTTACCTGTTCCGAGTCACTGTTTACTCATTCTGATTACTCATTCATCCATTTTGAACCTCAATCTCCTCATTCTGAGAGTTCTTCATCCATTCTGAGCACTTGTTCGTCCATTTTGAATCTTCCTCCCCTCATTTTGAGAGTCATTCATTTGTTTCAAGCACTCATCCATCCATTCTGAGCATCCATCTTCTCATTTCGTGTGCCCGGACAACTTTTTTTAACCATTTTCACCCAGGGGTAGGCCTACCCTCTCGATAGGTGGACCTGCCCCCCTGCACAGGCGGACCTACCCCTGCACAGGCGGATCTGCCCCTGTACAAGCAGACCTACCCTACAAGCAGACCTGCCGCCCTGCATAGGCAAACCCGC
Organism: Sequoia sempervirens; assembly: GCA_007258455.2. Taxonomy (NCBI): domain Eukaryota; kingdom Viridiplantae; phylum Streptophyta; class Pinopsida; order Cupressales; family Cupressaceae; genus Sequoia; species Sequoia sempervirens. Next base: position 69,401 of record VDFB02271040.1, on the reverse strand, counting down.
CCACTTGCACAGGCAAACCTACTCCTACATAGGCAGACCTACTCCTATATAGGTGGACCTACCCCCTTGCATAGGTGAACCTACCCCTGGACAAGCGGAACTGCCCCTGTACAAGTGGAATTGCCCTACAGGCAGACCTGCCCCCTGTATAGGCAGACCTGCCCCTGCACAGGCGGACCTAGCCCTGTACAGGCAGACCTGCCCCCTACACAGGTAGACCTGACCCCTTGGATAGGTGGACCTGACCTCATCCAAGGGCGGACCTGCCCTTCAAATGACATTTTCCACCCTCCGTTCAGTCATTTCGAGCACCCCTTTGCCTGCCATCCACACTTTTCTAAAAGTCATCATTTCATCACCAAAATCATATAAGTGCTACTTAGAACATCATTAGATTCCATATCCAGCATCAAATCATCCATCCCATCCCAATCACCTAGACTTCATTTCGAGAATTTTGATTTTTATGCCAAAACTTCTGGAGGCCATAACTTTTGACTCGGGTGTCCATTTGAGTTGAAATTTTATGAGTGGTTGCATTATGAGGTGACATGTGGATTTCTATTTAACGATGAGTCGGTTGGACCCCATTTCGCCACATTTTCGAGGCCTCAAAATTTTATCTTGACCCTCAAAATTGCAATTTAGTGTTTTTTCAGTTTTTGAAAAATCATTTTCAGTAATAACTCGAAATGTGTGTCTCAGATTTGGGATGTTAGTTGTAAATTCATCCTATCTTAGTTTTGGGTATTTTTTGGGAAAACCTGGACACTCAAAAGTGTCTGTGAAGTTTCCTAAAATGGAAAATTTTGATAATTTTGAAAATTTCCAAATCTGGAAAAATCTGATTGCCAACACCTTACGTCCTTTAAACCCTGGAACTTGGTGTAGAATCAATCCCATCACATCCTCAAATCATTTCTGAGATTCAATCCAATCCCAATCTGAGCTTAACCAAAACCCTAATCTGAGCTTTAGTCCATCTGCAGTCAACGTCTTTGGATATCGAAACAAATCTTAAGATCCCTCTCTCCATCTTCTTCAACTTCATCCTATTCAACATTTCATCCATTCCACAAGTCAACCTCCTAATCCGAGCACTCATACATTCACTCTGATCAATCATTTACTCTCAACATTTGTTTAGTCATTTCAATCATTTGTTTACTCGTTCCATGTAAAAGTTCATCTATTTTGAACCTTCATCTATCATCTCGAACTTTCGTTCAGTCAGTTTAATCATTTTTTTACTCATTCTGAGTAAATGTTCATCCATTTCACACCTTCGTCTATCATTTTGAACCCTCGTTCACCCATTTCGATCAATCATTCACTCATTTCGAATAAACATTCATCCATTTCAAACCTCCTATCATTTCGAACTCTCGTTCAACAGTCCTAATCAATCATTTACTCATTTCAAGTAATCTTTCATCTATTCCAAACCTTCGTCTTCTCATTCTGAGAAATCTTTCATCTATTCCAAACCTCCTTCTATCGTTTTGAGTAATTGTTCATCTGTTCTGATTAATCATTTACTAGTTTTGAGTATTTTTTCATCCATTTCTAGCATCCATTTCTCCAATCAAATCATCATTGTCCCCATCCAAATCCCTTGAACTTCATTTTAGGTGATTATCCAAATTGACCTAAGTGTCTGATTTGATTGTCATCATCAACATCTGCTTAGTATTTTCATTTTTCCTAAGTCATTCAATCATTGTCATTGGCCCAATTAATCCATTTTCAATCTCAAAGTTGATTTGGTGCCGCAATTGTCCATTCATCCTTTAATCCGATCAATTAGTATCCTACGTCACCTAGGGTAATCTCTGAACAAATTTTACAATCCCTTTCATCATCCTATCCAATCCATCAGTCAATCTTATCAATCATTGATCAATCCAATCCAATCCAATCGCATCCCTATTCAATCACTTTCAACCCAATCAATCTACTTCCATCTTGAAGTAAATTCGGTGTCATAATCATCCTTTGATAATCAAATCCGATCGTTAGAATCAATCCCATCGCATCATCCCATCATACTAATCCGAGCTTTAATCCAATCCTGATTTGAGCTTAACCTAAATCTTGATTTGAGCTTTAGTCTATCCCCATCCATAATCTTTGATCCATCATCTTTATCATTTCATCATCATGAATCCTTAGCCTCCATCAATTGTAGTCAAGGGAAACCCTAATTACGTTGACAACGATAACAAAAATCTTGTCAATCAAGAAGAATATGGCATAGATCCCCCTGACACTATCATTGCTAGTAAGCTTTCTCCACCCGCTTTCCAAAGTCCAATCACGCCTTTGAGTTATCTCGTTGTCTTCATCCATGCCTAATCATGATCCTTATGCTACCTTTGACAAGGGATATCCATCATATCCTTCATCTACATCATCCTCTTATCCAACACCCACATCCTCTTATCCTAGTTTTCCATCACAAAACCCCTATCCTAATCCCCTGTCCACATCCTCCTATCTCCATCCTTCATCTGCATTTACCCACTACCTTAATCTTCCATACCAATCTATTCACCCTAATCCAACATCCACATCTTCTTATCCTAATCTAACATCCACATTTCCCTATGTCAATCTGCCACCTCAACATTCCCATCCTAATCCACCATCCCAATACCCTTACTACAATTCACCACCCGCATCCTCATGTCCTAATTCACCATTCCAATACCCCTATCTTAACCCTTCATCTAATATTAATCCCCCATCTAATCCTAGTCCTAATCTCCCACCAATCCATAATCCCTCATCCACTCCTACCATGCCATCTTAGCCTAGAGTATTCAAGTTTCTCACTCCAGAAGTTCTCCAAGGACTTATAGCAAAGAAAACATCTCCCACTCCACAACTTGAAGTTGTGGAATCATGCCATCCCAACCCATCATCCACAATTATTGGTGATGAGACCCTTCTCCACCTAACACCTATCATTGATGATGCCACCCCTAGCACCACTCAAATCATTGAAACCATCACACCCTCTGAATCCACTGAGCCCCCATCTCCTATCATCACATCCACTGAATGCATTCAACACCCTCTTCCTACTCTGAGAGCCGTCGAACCCATCAATGACACACAAATCCAAGCCACTCTTCCCACTCCTAGTGACGCCACACAAGTCCCATTCATTCCTCCCACTCCTAGTATTATCAAAATCAATTCCCTTGAGCTTCATGAATCCTCCATCCCTCCATCTTCCCCACTTTAAGAGTCCCACCAAGACTCCATTATCATGCCTCCCACACACCATGAGTCATGCCAAGAGCTTGATCCAAAGCATGCCAACATATCCCCTTCTCCAAATCAAGATCCTACCATCCCATATAGTCCACCTCAAGATCACAGTCCCCCATCCATTCCATTCCATGATCCCCTTGTCATTCAAAATTCCACTGCTCCATCTCCATCGCATGAGCCCACTACCACAAATCCAAATCCTATCATATCCCCTAATCCCTCTCCTGATACCACCCATCCAAATGCTGCTATCCCATCATCTTCCTCTCATGATCCCCCATCATTTCCTAAAACTGCTATCCCCACACCACTTGCATACCCCCTTGGTACTCTCACATTCTTCCATGGTGGCCTCCTCGTAGGGACTCGCATCATGTTTTCAAAATAACACAAATCCTATCATGGATCACATGCTCAAGAAAATGAACTACCAAGGAAAAGGTTTAGGCCTTCATGAGCAAGGTATTTTAGAGCCTGTCCAAGTCAAAGAACAAATCTACATGCAAGGTCTTGGACCTATTTCCCAAGACTCACAATCTAAAGATGTTGGTACAACCTCTAGACATCCTCAATGAGCCTTTTCCAAAAGAAATGTCAACTCTTCCCATCGCTCCACCAAATCATATGCTTCCATCCCTCCTCCTTCATCATATCACCTCAAAACAACCATCCATATTCCTCCTTCATCTGCTCCATCCATTTTGGGTCCTTACATCCCTCCATCCACCATCTCCCATCCTTCATCTACTCCATCCATCTTGGGTTCTTATGTCCCTCCCCCCACTTCATCTTCTTTGGGTTTGTATATCCCAAAATCACCTCCTCCATCTCATCCTTTCATCCATCCAACACCTATCCATGTCATCCATCATGAACATCCCTCTCACATGTCCCCTAATTGGGATCAACAAAGGCATATACCTACACATTCTCCTTCTACACATAATCCTCATAATCCTACCTCCATCGCTCTACATCATCCATCTCCTCACACCCATCTCATTGCTACTAAAAGCACTTTGGATGTTAAAGAAAAAATGCATAAATCCAAACATCCACATGAATCTAAAGTTCCCCATGTCCCCTCTAAAAGACATGGTGAAGAGAAGAAAAATATAAATCCAAATCAAATCTATAGGCCACAGAGGCCCACCAAAGCAAAGATCAAAACCATGTGGATCCCAAAGAAAAAAGATGCAATGCCATCAAATGAAAAATCTGTAACAACATCCAACATTGCTCATCCAAAAGCTAATCATTTTCATCCACCCTCTTCTAAATCTGTTTTGGGCCCCTATGTCCTGAAATTCACTATTCCATCTCCTCCATTATCCCCACATTCTCCATCCATTAATCTTGTTATCTTTTCACACCCACCACCATATGTGCCAATGTTGGTCTTGAACACATCTTCCCATCACATATCCACCCCATCATTCCATCCATACACTTTCCAGCATCCCATCCATTACCCCACATATCTCACCCATTGAATCCCTCTAATTCATCCTCTTGCATAATCTATTTCTCCTAATAAGGTTGTACCAACATCCAATAGTCACTTCGAACATGGGCTCTTAATACCTCATATAGAACTTGTTGCTTGAGTCCTTCATCCATACCCTTATCACGTATCTTCTAAATTCCCTTATCTACATCCCTATCCTTATCCATTTTCATCCCCCTGCTATCCAAAAATCCAAAAAAGTCAAAAAATAAAAAAAATGAAAACTTGGCAAACAAGCGCCTTGGATAAGTACCATGATGAAAACCTAGCAAACATGCATCATGCGTAAATCCCCATCTGCACTTGGGGGACGCTTCCTGATATGCATTCCCTCCATCCGCTATGCTTCTTGCTATGCTTTTAGCTATGCACCCGTCTTCTTGCTATACCTCATTTTCATTCATCCCCACCATCTTATCTATCTTACACATCTTATTTGGCATATCTCATTTATCCCAATCCTTCCATCCTCCTTGTAATCTTGATAACGATAGGGGAAAAATTATAAGCATTCTTTGGACACCTCGTAGCATACATTCCCCTCATCCGCACACTATCCTACTCCTCATTCACACTCGTCTACCTTCCTTATCCACCCATCATGCTACCTTCAATCTCCCTTCCTTATCCATGCATCCTATCTTCATCCATCTCACTCCTTTATTTTCCTATCCTTCTCTATGGCATCCTTCATGCCTCCTCACACATGACATATCTAGAGTGGGGGCATCTATCTTCCTTTGTGATATAGTCCTTGGAGACATCATTCATTCCATCTGAGCAATCCCTTCCATTTCCCTATCCGCATCTCCTTATTGTTAAATCCATCTCCCCATCCTTATCTTCCTATCCTTCCATCATATCATCCCTTTTCATCTATCCATCTGGTAACCTTTTCCTCATCCAAATCCTTATCCCTCTATCCAATCCATCCAAACAATCATTTTTCTCCCCCCATCTTCTATCCTCATCCTATCTCATAATCCCTTGTCATTGGTATCTAGCTATAGGCTACTCCCCATGCAATCCAATGCCATCTATCTTATCATCATCACTTTTGCTTCTTTTACACATCTTTTCAGTCTCCTCTCCTTTTTCATCCCTCATCTCTCCATCATATCATCCTCCCAATTCATCTTTTGATGATTTGGATAACTATCCCATCCCTGAGCTTCGTGATCACCATCCTTCGATCCAATCTAATAGGTCTATCATGTCCCATCATGTCGATCCAATCATTTTATCCCCTTATCTAGGGTTATCTCATCATCCTTTATCCATTATTTGTCTTTGGTCCTTTTGTCGAACTACGTTGCCCCTAAGCTTTCATGTAGGCAAGGTTGATCATTTGATCCACCCCTGGGGATCCTTTATCATCTATCATTGGTCTTCATCTCTTGTTCCTATTTTTTGTCTCGTATTGTTCATCCATCGATGTCTTCATCATCGTCTTTCTATTTTTGTCCATGATCAGTCATCAACCTTTTATCGAACTACGAGGGCTCTGCGCTTTCACGTAGGCAAGGCTAATCTTTGATCAGCCCTTGAGCCCCTAGGTTGCTAGGATGTGTTAGTCTCCTATCTTGTGTCATGTCTCTTGTGTCATGTTGTCAACCTATGCCCTTTTCTAGCTGGTTCCTAACAAACAAGATCCACTTGTATCAGCAGATCCAATCGGTTTTGAATATCCTACGTCATATCGATCTTTTAGCTTAGTATCCATCATCAGTCTCAATAGGATGCATCCTTCCTAACAGACCTCATCAACCTCGTCCATCCCCTTGATCCTATGGCAAAAGATGTTTGAAAGTGATTGTGATCTTTTGATGCTTTTGGCTTTTATTTATCATTTGAGCTCCCTATCATCACTTTTCATGGTCACCTCGATCCATCATATCATGGTGTGCTTTGACTAGTCAACATAGGGGCGTATCTTGATCTTTTCTTTGTTGTTGTCTTCTCGGTTGTCCCACGTAGTACCCACCAAGATCCCTGAGGTCTTGTGTTACACTGGGGCATCCTTGTGTGCTTGTGGTTATCCCTATACTTGGCCTGACAAAGGTCATCGTGACTTTGGGGTGTTGGAATAGCCTTTTTATTTGATGTGTTTGTTTCATGCATTAGACACTAATCTACCTTGGTCCTTTATACCTTGGTGTATCGTTTCTTCTGCTATAGCAAAAATCAGTGCTCCTAACGATGGAAAATTGCATTTGGATTGCATTTCATCTCCATCCTCTCATCTATCAAAAATCTCTCCCATCCATTCATCCTTCATCACTCTTCCGTCCCAATCTCCTTCTGCCTTTTCATCCTTTCTTCCCCATCACTTTGCATCATCTTCCTCATATACCCCTTGCATCATCTCCTCCATTTCAAGAGCACATTTGTGTTCTCTTGAACCCACATGTCCTCTTGAGGGGGCATCCTTCATCCCTAACTTTCATCTTCACCCCCATCATCTTCCTTCCTAGTCGATCCTTCAATGACTAGGGCATCCTTCCCAATCTAACCATCTTCTTTTAGGTTCTATGTTTTAATATTCTTTGAAATGATGCTACTTCGTAACACCATCTCAAAGAGGGGAAAAATGTAGGCACCTAAATTTGGACACTTAATTTATCCAAATTTATCCCCTTTCGTCTAAGCATCCCCTTATTTGTATTAATCAAGTAATATCACTATTATTTAATTAATATCCTTAATTTTTCCAAATTCTTAAGGTATTTAATTAATAAATACCTTATATTTTTAATCCTCTTTTTCATCAAATGAATTAAATAAATATGACATTTATTTAATTCCTTACATGTCACATCCCTTTCTTAATCTTAATTATTCTTCTAATTTCATCATTAGGGATGTGCACATGCCTAATCCTTGATTAGGATGTCACATCCTCCAACTTTTGCAAGTTGGTCTTTAATCTCTTTTAGCCACCTAACCCTCCTCTAATCCTTCATTAACTAGCCTAATCAACCTCTCAAAGAATTTTTGATTCCTCTTATCCTTCCAAGGAATATTAAATTCATTTTTCTCTTCCCCATGTGATCTTTGACTTGTCACAACAAGTCACATGTGAGCTCTTCCTAATCTCCCACTTGCCTCTAATATGCCATTAATTTGTTTAATCAAGTACTTGCACAACCTTAATCACTTAATTATGTTAGTCTAATCCCCATATCATTTATGGAATGTGTCCTAAGTCAACCTTCTTAAAGACTTTTTCCTTTTGGAGAAGGCACTCCATTCCACATGTGAATTTTTAATTCATGTTTAATCCCCCAATGCATTCCAAGGAATTTTAAATTCCTTCTCTCATTCCCATGTGGATATTTGAGGAATTTTTAATTCCTCACATGTCCTCTCACCCACATGGGGACAAGGACCTCCTTTATGAGGAGATCTTGTCCAATCCCAAAGTACTATGTAGTACCTCCATGTCATGTACTCTCCTTCCAACTCATGTACACATCATCCTTCTTAAGCCACTTCACATGCCACATGTCAAGATGTGAGGGCTTGTGACTTCTCAACTCACCATAGCCCTACACCTTGGCCTTGTTGGTTTGATCCCAACCATCCATTTCCTTAGAGAATCCAAAATTCTCTATAAATACCCCATTTTTTCTCTCATTTTAAGGGAGATCATTATGCTAGCCAAACTCTTGCAAAATTTTCTCTTGAGCTATACTTAGCCAAATTCTCATACTTGCATTCATTATCACCTATTTTCCATCCATCTTGCATTCATCTTGCATCTCTTTCCATCAAAGAGCTTACACTACATCAAAGATCGAAGGGCCAACCAAATGATCGATTCGAGACAAGGTGAATCAATTTCACTTGTTATCTTCGCTTTGTTTTTTAATCCAACTAGGCCAATCTTGAGGTGTAGGGTGTTCATAGTTGTTATTTGCACTCTTTTGCTTGGTGCTTGTTTTCTAACAAGTATTTTCACCCTATCACAATCTAAAAGGAGAGTTTGTAACTTGTATGTAATTCAATTACTGTAATACAAGAGATTTTTCTTTGGTGTGGTGGGTTTTTTTCCTGTAAGGGTTTTCCACATAAATCTGGTGTGCAATTGTGTATTTGTTTATTTCTATATTCTGTTATTCCTTTCATGTGCATCTTAATGAACTGTAATTGCAATATTTAAAGACATATCCGCATTCTCCTTTAGGTTTTGACATTAGGAGAGTTTGTTCCACACCTTAAGATTTCCTTACATTATTCCCCTATTTCCAACTATCTATTGGACCATAAACCATCCTTCTTGACCTAGACTTGTTTATTTTTCTCTTTATCTTGTGCATTGCCTAGGTATAGTTTGTTCACCTCCTCCAAATTGTTCTTGTTATTTTTATTTTTCTTACTTCTCTTGAGCTTAAGCCCACCTCTACCTATTATCCTCCACCAAAATCCATTCTAGCTTTTCTCATCACTTGTTTAGCTTGTATTTGGACTTCTAAACCAATTATTGAAGCTTAAGTATATCTCCTCTTCTCTTCTTTGATTAAATATGGAATTTTCAAGAAACCCTCTAAGTACTCTTTTGTTATGCTCTCTAAATTCAATATGAATTCACCTTCGTCTCTAGATATTTATATCTCTATTATAATTTCATCTATAAATTTATGGATTAGTTCCAAAACTATAATACCTTGAGAAACCTCAAGTGGTAGACTACATTTTTCTTCATTGCAACCTTCTATTGTTGCAAGAATGAAGGTGTTGTCATTGATGTCAACAGGTTAACTAGTTATCAATTGGTTGTTGTTGTCATTAATGTCATGGATATAGGTTATTGTTTGTATATGTTGAGGATATTGAGAAAATTATAATGGAGAAAGGTTGCAAGTGTTCAGTGGTTGCTCCAAGTTTTGCTCCAGTATTTGCACCTATGTTTGTGTGGTTCAGATATGTTGATCATGATTGTTGGAAGCTGTTACATCCAAGATTTGGGCTTTTGGATCGTTGAATAGTGTGAGTTATGTTCACCAATTATGAACTATGTTTTCTGGGTATCTGGTTGAGGTCTGGGAGAAATATTGTTGGTCCAAATTTCCTTTTGATTGAGTCTTATGACTTGTGGTTTTAGAGTTAAGTTGTTATGATTGTGTTGAATATAATTTTGGTATCTGGAATGATTGGATCGTGCTAAGGGTTGTGTGTGCTTAATTGTTCTATGTGTTTACATTGGTTTGGCTGACCTTGTGTTAAACACTACTTTCAAAGTTAATAAAGTGTGTTGGGACTTATTTTGGGTCCTCATCAAGCGTGTGTTTGGGTTGCCCTCATTCTAATTCTACCCTAGAATGTTCTAGTGCCGACCTAATTTGAATTTAATGTTGATGGCCGACTTTGGATATGTTTCAAAGTTGAAGATGGTATAAATATAGGATGAGTTAGTGGTGAAAGAAGCGACAAAGAGATAGTGATTTAAGATATAGATCAAGTTTGATGAATGTGATGCGAGTTTGGCAGATCAGTGCAAATTCTAAATGTTGAGCTTCCGAATGCAATGAATTAAAGGTGTACTCTCTATCATTCATGCATTTCTGCAAGTAGTTGAGCGAATCATGGTTGAAATCTTTGTTGCATTGAGATTTTCTTCTCTACATAACATATCTCTTCTATCTTCTTTGTAACTATGTGGTAGTGAGTCCTTGTTTTGGCAATGAGCCTTTTGTAGTTGATTTTGATATTCTCTATATTGTGAGCTAATCCTCATCGTGGTTTTTCCCTTATGGGGTTTTCCACATAAATCTGGTGTTACTGTGTATATGTGTGATGCTTTTTCCATTTATGTCTTTGCATTGAATGTTTAATCATTTAGCAATGTAATGATTTGTGATTGATCTAAGTTCCAGTGAATGTTTTAAGTATTAAAATTTGCTACAACTGAGTCACCCCACCCTCCACCCTCCCTCACCCAACACCCCCACCTGCCTTCTTGTCTTGTTCAACATTTATATCATCACCTCTTCCATTGTAATCATCAATACTTAAATTCTCTTCTTCAGGGTAACCAACTAAAATCTTCATCCCATTCATCTTCATCTTCTTCAAGATTTTTTTGGGTAATCTACCCTTCTTCACAACTTCATTAGGAATGAAGTCCCGAGCATTAGTAGTTTTGTCTCTTTCAATCTCTTTGCACAACACATTAAAGGGCCTTCTATCTACTTGTAATGTTTCCAACTCCTCAAGGGATTTAATATTTCCCTATTCTAGCAGTTTTATGCCTTGGGCCAATCCTAGATTCTATCTTTCCTCTTTAGAAATCAAACGACTTTTTTTTGTTTTTTCATTATTTTGGGTTTGCTTCCTTGATTTTTTATTGCTTATCTCATATTGCTCCAACATCCACTATAATGCTTACTTTTGCCTCTTCATTTGTCTTAGTTCTTCAAATTTGATTATTATTTGTATCACATAAGGAGGATCTGTGTATTTATTATGTTTAATAAGAAAAAAATTAGGAGATCCAAAAGAAGGAAAGAAATGTGTAGCCATGTGGCATATTTCTCATGATGTAGCGACTACATAATTTAAGTCCCCCCATTTTTTCACAACTTATTTTCAATAACCTAAACTAAAGTAACTTCATCATTATAAAATATAAAGCAATATTTTAAATTACCCTTTATTACCTAATTTATATTTAGGTAAGATCACATATATGAAAAAACATAAATAAACCACCACACAAGACTATAGCCTAAGAATATGCATGTTGATTAAACTATCTAATTTATTTGCATTCTCTCCTCAATCCATTTTAAGTCCATCTGCCATTCTTTTACTATTCAACTTTATGTTTCTAGTTCTATTATATTTTTAGTAATCTTAGATAATGCAATCATTTTCTCTACTTCAATAAATGCACAACACCTTAAGCCTAGCACAATTTATATGCATTTTCTGCCCTTAATGACTGTAATCTGCGCCTGCTAAGAATTGAATCTAGACACAGTATTATAATTCCTCTTTAGTTTCTACAACTTTAGGATGTTCAGTGCTTGATATGATTGAGAACCTTCCACAAGAAACACACTTAACATTCTTATTCTGTTATTAACAAACAGTAAGTTATCACTTCGTCGTTGTTATATATTTTTTAAATAAAGGTCTGGTAAATTGTAACATTACAATATTTGAAAATGCTTGACAGCAAAAGCAATAGAGGCATTCTCTTACAACAAGAATGGTCATGAAATGCAGAACCCACAAAGTCAAGAAGGGTAAAAGTGTGTCAAAATAATGCAGAAACAATTTATAAAATAATCTTAAATTATTGTAGGTCTTTCGTTTGTGATCTCATCAGTTCATAGCTCCAGATCAAAACCATTTACTCTTCTTAATAATAAAAAATCAAAATATTGTAATTCATAGAACAATCATATGCACTTACGTGTTATGGAGAAATAGAACCAAACAAAGACAATTAGAAATAGATTGTGTTTATTAGGTTTTTCTTTCAAGCAGGAGGAATGAAAATCAAATATTTCAAGTTGTGTTTTCAATTATAGTAGTAAACATCTTCTATCAGTAGTAGACATGATTTTTGTGCAGTCCATGTAGATGAGTTAATATACTTTTGGTATCAGCTTGTGTAAGTTTCTTTTTCCATCTTACATGGCATACCAAAAGCATACTAACTGAAACTCATCTTCTAAAACTGCTATTCTTGTTGTGAATGCAAGACAACAATTTGTCTTGTTTGCATAAAATAATAGTGTACTGGTTACTAGACACAGATCTTTAGAAACATTAATTAGGCCATGCCTTTGGTTGTAAGATTTGTCAATATGCCCAAGCTGTTTGTCATGTGAATTCGATGTTACTGTTTGTTTAGCTTCAAAAACCAATTACTCCCACAGGAATGGTTGCCATCATTAAGAATTCGCATCACATTCATCAAACTCCCACAGGAATGGTTGCCATCATTACAGTCATATCTTCGTCATCTTGCCAATGGACTTTGAGGCGGAGTGGCAATCCCCACTGACTCAATGATCCTAGACAATCATTTTTCTGAAGGTATAATCATACTTTGTTTAGAACAAAGACCTACTTTATGGGCTGGAGTGCCTTGTGTTGACGAAGGGGGATCCAAAACTCCGGGCTCAGTCAGATTCCTCCCTCAACCATTAAACAAACACCAATGCTGAACCAACAGATGATCCTTAGACAATCTTCATAGAGGTATCACTATGGTAGGAATAAATTCCTGTTCATTATCCATGTCACATAGTTTGTCATTCAATTCCTCTTTCATCTCAAAGACAACCACCCAAATTCTCATATACCGATCCATCTCATGTGACAAAAGCATGCATCTTGTTATTGATCTCAATCGAGCTGCACCCTGGAGTTTTCTTCACCCTTCTGTCTTTCATCAATCTTCTAACACTTGCCACCCCAGCCCAATTGGCAACTTCAGCATAGATGTTTGACAACTGCACATAGTGTGCATCATTTTCAGGATCTAACTCAAAAAGGTGTTTAGCTACATGTTCTCCCAACTCTATATTGGCATGGGTTCTGCAGGCACCGAGCAAGGATCCCCAGACAGCAGTGTTGGGCTCCATTGGCATGTTGTTGATAAAGTCTTGTGCTTCGACCAAGTGCCCAGCTCGACCAAGAAGATCAACCATACAACAATAGTGCTCGATAGAAGGAACAAGGTTATAATCTTGAGTCATGCATTTGAAATGTTTCCTGCCATCATCCACCAGCCCTGCATGGCAACAGGCGCACAGAACACCAACAAAGGTGATTTTGTTCGGCTTTGTGCCAGAGTGTTGCATTTCCTGAAAAATCTGGAGCGCCTCCTTTCCAAACCCATGCATAGCGTATCCTACAATCATTGCAGTCCATGATACTACGTTTCTCATAGTCATTTTGTCAAACAATTGCCAGGCATGTTTGATTGAGCCACATTTAGCATACATATCTACAAGGGAATTCCATACAAAGACATCAAATGGAAGCCTGCTTCTAACTATACTGCCATGAATCTCCATCCCCTTGCAAAGAGCTGCCATATTGGCGCACGCGGGAAGAACGCTGGCAAAGGTCACATGGTTGGCCCTCACATTTCTTGGTTGCATTTCTCGAAAGAGCTTCAGAGCTTCATCAAACTTCCCAATCTGTGCATAACCTGCAATAATGGCATTCCATGAAACCACATTCCTATCCGGTATTTTCTCAAAGAGTTCCAATGCCTCTTCAATACATCCTGCATGGGCATATCCAGTGACCATGACACTCCATGAGTAGACATTTCTTTCAGGCATCTTCTGAAAAAACTCCATGGCCTTACCCATATCCCCAATTTGTGTATATCCTGCAACCATAGCAGTCCATGAAACCACATTCCGTTGAGGCATTTTGTCAAACACCTTCCGTGCAATTTCAATACATTCACATTTTGCATACATGTCAACAAGAGCACTCCCAACAAACACATCAGACTGAAAACCCCTTCTGATTATATCTTTATGCACCTGTTTCCCTCCTTCGATGGCTTTCAAATTGGCGCAAACTGGCAAAACAGTCGCAAAGGTAAAGTGATCAGGCTGAATCCCATTCCCTTGCATTTTACAAAACATTGCCAAGGCCTCTCCATCATTGCCATGCTTTGAATAAGCCTGAATCATGGCAGTCCAACAAACCACATTTTTCACCTGCATTTTATCCAAAACTTGTCGAGCATCTTGCAGGCTCCCAAGCTTGGCATACAAAACTACAAGTTTGTGACCCAAATACAAATCTGTACTAAATCTTGTTTGGGTTATGTAGGTATGGACTCTTTTTGCATCTGGCAAGGATTTCTTATTAAGGCACTGTTGCAGAAGAGATGCATATGTGCAGGTACTTAGCCTTATATGTTTAGGGTTAGTAACGTGGAGAATATCTAATGCCTCTTTCAGTAGGCCCTGCCGACAAAGTATTTGCAATTGCTCACAAATGGAGTTTGAGGTTCCAACGTTATTGTTTACAGTTTGTTGTTGCAAAGTGAGTGCATTAGAGGAGAAGTTCGTTTTGGCATACTGAAAGTGGACAATGAACTGCATAATGATGTGATGCTGATTCTTCTGAATCCTTAATAGATGTGGCAATGGCATGCTCTTTTACTTGTTTTTATTTTCTGTAACTGTCATTTAGCGTAAAATACAATTGCAGAACCGATTGAATTATTATTTTTCAATTCACCTGTCATTTGGCGAACAGAGTAATTGCTGGAGTGATGGACTTTCTTTTGGCAGGATGATGGATCACAGAGTGTGATCGGAAATGTTGATGAAAAAATTCAAATACAATCAAAATCCAGAAATAACAAATTATAAGAGGTCAAGTTACTAAGCTGAGAAATTTCTGGCGAACCTCACAAAATTTTGTGTTTTCAATACTTACACTTATGGAATTAACCTCCTCTTAAAAGATGGAATTAACCTACTATTTTTAAAGATCAGACAGTTGTAAAGGAGATGTATCTTAATTACGTTATCTATCAAAGTTCAAATTCTTAGAAGGGCAATAAATAAGGGATGAGATTAGGATTTTGCCGTGGCAACTTTTATAGAATGGATATTAATGTAATTTAGGGTTTTGCTCTATGACTTTTAGAAAATGGATATTTATGTAATTTAGGATTTTATCCCAGCAACTTTTACATAATGGATATTGATATAATCCAAGATCAAGTACCTTTAGTAAGTAGTCAATCAATGTAGCCTCTCACATAGACGTAGTTCACATATAGACAACAATCCTAAGAGCAATTGATAACATTTAATCAAATTTACAAAGATAACTTCAATCTTAACCTAGTTTGAGTACAAACCAAGAGATTCTTCATGTATCCAAATCATTATTATGAAACAAAGAACTTTCATGACTAATAGTTCACATAGGGATAGCATTCAATGAAAATCTTCATTACAAATTCAACACCACAACAAAATACTACTGACTTCATATTTCAAACTAGACAACACTCTAGATTTCTACACTAAGTAATTAACTTGGCTATTGGCTTCACGCTACAAAATCCTATGCTACATACAACTGAAAAATCAACTACTACTCCACAACTCATCAATCCTACTCGGATTTCAACCCCCTACCTCCAATGATCAATTCCTTCACTAATTTCCTCTTTCCAACTTCCCCCTTTGATTTCTTATGTTCTATGTCAATTTATATTATAATGACAAGCTATCTTATGTTATCTAATACTATTTTAGGTAGAATTAACTACCATCGATAGTCAAGGTGGATTCACCTTTGCAACAACCTAGATTAGAAGTTAATATCTGATGTAACTGTCGAATTTGTCCCTGACTGGACAAATGTGTAACGATTGACAATTAGCTCCCTCTATCAATTTGTTACTTTAATTTTTTGGTTTTGTGCAACTGTTTGTTTGGACAATTGATTTTTTGTCTTGTCTTCTCCTTTAATTGGAGAGTTTTGGCTTTTCTTTGGAGTGGAGAATTTGCATGTTAGTGAGGAAAATGTCTCTTCTTTCCTTCAATCTGTGAATGATATGAAACTTTTTGGTCTTGTTTCTAATGAAAATTTTCTATTTCCATGACTCCAACATCCATCCTTGTTCTTTCATTCTACGTGTTTTGTAATTTAGGCTAATGGGATTTACTTTGTATCTATTTTGTTGAGAAAAATGTTGTGTGTGTGTTTAGTCTTTTGGCTGCAGGGTGTTATGGGGTTAAGCTAAGAAGGGACCTGAAACATTTGGAGACTCAAGTGTAGGTATAGAGGTTCAATCTGCATCAATTTGTTATGGGGTTAAGCTAAGAAGTGACCTAAAACATTTGGAGACTCGGGTGTAGGTATAGAGGTTCAATCTGCATCAATTTTGGTATCAAAGCAAACCACAATGGCCCAGAGGGGAGTCTGCGTGAATTGGGGAAGAAGGGGTGGGAGGAATATAGGCCCTCGAAGAAATATTGGCGAAGTGTTTAAAAGGATAGAGGCCCTTGAGACTAGATTACAATTAGACAAGTCCAAAGAGGAACCAAAAAACTTAGTAAATGTTGCTAGGGCTTTAGACCCTATAGAGAGGCTTATTGAAGCATTGACTAAACAAAGTTCCAAAGTAAAAGTGGATATTTTCGATTTTAAAGGTGAGCTCAACCTTGATCTATTCCTAGACTGGATCCAAGATTTAGAGAAGTACTTTGACATGGAGGATATTGATGAGGATGATCCGAAAAGAGTGAAAATCGTCGCATCCAAGTTGAAGTCGCATGCAACCCTATGGTGGGAGAACATGCAGATTTTGAGAAGAAAAGAAGAAAAAAAATAAGATTAGGATTTGGCCTAAGATGTTGAAACATTTGAGAGCTTGATTTTTTCCCTCCGATTACCAATAGAAATTGTTTAAAGAATTTCAAAATCTGAAAAAAAAGGATCAGTCAGTATAGGCTTATACTGAATAGTTCATGAGGCTTCAAATTTGAACATATATACAAGAAAGTGAAGGGCAGAGGGCAGCTAGGTATGTCAATGGACTAAAATTTTAACTTTAGGATGAGCTCTCATTGTTGAAAGTACCTAAGATGGGTGAAGCTTATGAATATGCCTTAAAGGTGGAGGAGAAACTAAAGAGGAAAAATAAAAAATAAAATAGTGAGTGAAAGGGATGGTAGCAAACAAAATAGAGAGAAAGAGGTTTCTTTGGAAACTACCATAAATGAAGAGTCAAAAGAAGGAAAGAATGTAAAGACTGACTTCAAAGGAAAGGGAGGCTTTAGAGGTAGAGGTCAAGGACAACTACCTCCAAGAGAGTGGAAGCTCTTGAAGTGTTTCATTTATGATGAAGCCCACAAGGCTATAGATTGTCCTCAAAACACCAAAAGGGTGATGGTATCCCAAGAGAAAGAACCTTGTATAGATGAAGTTGAAGCTGAGTCAGGAGAGAACTTGATATTGAGAAGAACCTAGATATCTAGAGACAAAGAAACCCCTGAAGCTGATTGGAAGAGGAAGAACATCTTTCAAATGAAATACAAATGTAAGGAAAAGGTATGTAAGGTGATCATAGATGGCAGATCTACTGATAATCTAGTGAGTACAAAAATGGTTAACAAACTACAACTTGCTTGTGTTCCAAAATCTAATCCCTATAAGATTTATTGGTTAAAAAAATATCATAGTGTACTTGTGGATAAATCTTGCCTCGTTGCCTTCAAAATTGGTCCATACGTGGATGAAGTTCCTTGTGATGTGGTATCGATGGATACATGCCATTTGTTGTTGGGTAGACCTTAGCAATATGATCAAAATGTAATCCATCGAGGTAGAGAGAACACCTATGAGGTCCAACATGAAGGAAGGAAAACACTCTTAAAACAATGGAAAGAGGAAGGAGCATCTAAAGTGGTAGCTTTGTCTCTTCTAGCAGAAGCCAAGTTCAAGCTTGAAGAAAAAAACAAAATTCTAGCTCCACCGAGAAGAGAGTTAGAGGAAAATCTAGGAGAAAAGAGGTAAACAATTTGAAGAATGAGCTGCAATCAAAAATTGATGTAGAGCTGCAACAAGATTCAACTAACAAGATTACATTTGTGCCTCAAGAAACAGGTGTTGGGGTTTCAATTGGCTATGACCTTCATTCTCAAGGAGATAGTGAGTTGTGGGAATATAATCACAATCATCAAAGATCTACCAAGAATGTGATTCAAAGTTCAATCCAAAGCAACTTCCTTACCCAGTCTAAGAGGAGTGATGTGAAGTGTGATTGGAGCAAGGGAAAGAATTTCAAGTCTACTAGTGATTGCAATAGTGATTATTTTATTATTTTTTCTTTGGGGACTTTGCCTAGTTTTATCATTCCAACTGAATGGTGGAATTAGCAATGGACTCCTGTCCCTAGAAAAACATGGGTTGGAAGCTTGGATGATAGTTCAGATTGTGCCAAGGAATCCCAACATAATACTTTGAAGATCAAACTACTTGTGGTAATGCAAATTGATTTTTTTGAACTAGGAAGTTTAGACCTTTTTAAAGGCTGGGAAGATGATGTAACCATCAAATCTTTCCCTAATTAGGAAGATGTGTAACGATTGAAAGTTGGCTCCCTCTGTCAATCTGTTACTTTCTTTTTTTGGTTTTATGCGACTGTCTGTTTGGACAGTTGGTTTTTTGGTTTGCCTTCTCCTTTAATTGGAGAGTTTTGGCTTTTCTTTGGAGTGGAGAATCTGCATGTTAGTGAGGAAAATGACTCTTCTTTCCTTCAAGATGTGAATGATACGAAACTTTTTGGTCTTGTCTCTAATGAAAGCTTTCTATTTCCATGACTCCAATGTCCATCCCTGCTCTGCCATTCTACGTGTTTGTAATTTAGGCTAATGGGATTTACTCCATATCTATTTTTTGAGCAAAATTTTGTGTGTATGTTTAGTATTTTGGTTGTAGGGTGTTATGGGGTTAAGCTGAGAAGGGACCTAAAACATTTGGAGACTCGAGTGTAGGTATAGAGGTACGATTTTTATTAGTTTTTTATGGGGTTAAGCTAAGAAGGGACCTGAAAAATTTGGAGACTCAGGTGCAGGTACAGAGGTTTGATCTGCATCAATATCCAACAAAAGTAAGGGAAATCAATGACTAATATTTGAATGAACTTCCACTTCACCAAGCCCATTCATTATCTCTACTGCCATTACTTTTGTGGTAGAGTTAATCACCTTTGTAATCACCAAATTCACATTAAAAATAATACCATATGAAGATCTTTGTAACCATTGGATACTCTTGCATCAAACACGTTGGGAAGGAAGTTTGTGAGCATAATTCACAAATTACAACAAGATCCATCGTTGAATCAACTACTTCAAAATATTTTCTCATCCGCTTCTTCCAACACTTAGTCAAGATAAATCTTACCTCCCTCCACCAAACTCATTCTTCATGTTTTACTTCTCTCCTAGACTTTTTTCCACATGGAAAGCAATCTATTTCTCTTCATTTTTCTCCTCCACCATCTTCTTCCTCCTTTCATGACATTCATCCCACCATAAATTATCCACATCCAACTAAATTTATCTTCATCTACATTCAAATCTTCACAATAAATTTTATCAACAACAATTACCTATTCATCCACTTTTGCAAACACCTCGGGTTCAATCACTACATCTTATTCTCCTTTATTTTCCACACTTGGTATCTCATCAAGGCACTTATATTTGTGTTGCTCCATATTGATCAACATCTACGTATCCTTTGAAAGATTAATTTCAACATCATAGCTCTCAATCACAAAATTGATTTCAAAGAATCCATTTTTTCTCTTCTTTTCCATTTTTATCTACAACAAAATATTCCTATGAAGAATGACATGTCAAACAGTTCAGTTGCTTAGTATTATTCATCTCCTTTTCCTCTGCACTCAACGCCTTCTTCTCACAGTTCATTCTTTTTGCATTCAACTAAATGAATCCTATAAATAATATCCCTGCAAGACAAGTGTATAAATCAATATAAACAATATTATAAGAATTTAATAGTTTGTTATGTTTCTTCCCTTCCCTCATCTTTGCTTCTATAGACACCTTAGACCTACAATCTCTATAACCTTCTTATCATCCTCTTTGCACTTAGTTGATCTATCAATACCTTTATGTTTCCCTCTCTACATTTTTGCTCCACATTACCTAATGTATCCATGTCCTCCAAAGGACTTACTAATACTAGAATATTCCCTCTTCTTGGCCACAACTTATTGTTCTTCATCAATTTCAGTGTCAACACCATTGTCTCTACTCACTATTACAACTCCAACATGCTAGAACTCTATTTCCTTGTCCATATTTTGCTTTGGTTGTTGCTATAACATTTATTCTTTCTTCTCCAATTGATTGGATTCATTATCTTATCCATGCCTTAAAAAAGATATGATCTTGTTACAATCTTATTATTTTCATCTTTAAAGCCACTTACTATATGATTACTTCCTTTTTTTTTCACTTTCCTCTTTCATGGTTCTTTCTTTTTCTATCCTTTGAATTATTTTTCTCTTATTTTCCTTAATTCTAGGAATTTATTTACCTATCTTTGTACACTCTCTCCCTATTGCTACAATTTGTGACATTAATACATCTTTCTTCTTTACTACAAATGAACCATATTTTGTTTCCTTTTCTCTTATTTGACCTATCTTATCTCTTCTCTCCTTTACATCTTCTAACAACCTAGATGCCTCTGCATGCTTTCTCTCCATCTCATCCCATCTTCTCTCTTCTAAATATCTCTCAATATAAGAAATTTTTACAATCCTTCTCAAGGCCATCCCTATCCTCTTTCTTGAAGCCATTCCCACAAAAAGAAACCTCTCATAAATACAAGACTCATAAAATATTAACTCATAATAATGAATTCAAATACACTCACCAAATTCCACAATTTATCTTCCTGAATAACATGCACATGTCGTCTACTCAACAATGAATCTAGAAGATGTAAACTCAAAACCCACTCTACCCACTTTCCATTATGGAGGAAGCTAGTACACCTTCTACCCAACATTATCTTTGTTGGAGGACAATCACATAACACTCATTCTTTTTATCTTCATTTCGTAAATCACATGAACATCAAAATTTCAACACTCTTCCCAAAAAAACAATCCAATCGGATAACAAATTGATGCAATCTATGTTGGAGTTCATAGTGAACCCCATAGCTCCCATAAATCACCTACAACCAAAACACCTATCACAAAAAGAGATAAAAAAAAATGATTTTCTATGCAACCATGAGAGAATGATTGATCTAGAAAATCAAGTGTATGTGCATCGAATTAATCTAATTGTAATGGAATGATTACAATGTACAATAATGAATGCTTATAAAAGCAAAAAACAAACCCTATATGAATATTTGATTAGATTGTGAGAAGGATCCTTATCCTATGCAATCAAACAACTTGACCTATAATAGCTCAATCTAATAATAAAAAATAACTCCTAAGTTTAGCTTAAGTGAATAAAGTAAAAGGGCTTAATAAGAAATCAATGATTAATTAATTATTAGGCGATTTTTCTAATTACTCCAACACCCCCCCTTAAGATCAACTTAGGGAGAAACTAAAAACTTGATGAAGAATGCAATGATGGATGAAGAATGGGTCCAAGTTACAAGACCTGATGAGGCACCCATGCACAAAAAAATGAAATCTCTCATAACTAGAGAAAAGGATAAAGCCACATGGGAAAAAATTCTCTCAAAAATAGAGAACATTACATAATTGTACTAATGAAAGAAGGATAGAAGGAGGACTCAAAGTGACCCCCCAAGGATTGCTTCTATCACACAAATACAATAGATGTCCCCCCAATAGGGAGAGAAAATGTGGATGTGAATCCCCTCATAAAGAAGTATCTCCCTTGCCAATGATGAATGCCCGAAGACAAAACACGATCCACTTCCTACAAAAAACATTTCTCTCCTTACGAAGAAACATATCCACTTGTGATTAGAGGATTCATTCCCAAAAGATGGAAGAATTGGGAATCCAAATCTAAATGATGTGTGCCTCTGAAAGCTTCTCAAGTAGCCACATGTCGAAATGAGATGATGTCAATCCAATAACCTATGAAGATTGATGAAGAACAAGATCCAAAGATGATGAAGATGATAGCCCAACAATGATGATGTGGCTATCAACAAAGAAGAGATGAGTGTCCTCAAAGTAATCCTTCAAATCTACAATATGAGACTCTACAAACAAGGAAGATATGTTTGTAAGATACAAATCCCAAGAAGTTGAGTCTAGAAGAAGATGAATGTCCTATTCCACTAAACCAATAGGGGCCAAGGATGTGGTGATGCCAAGCTGATCAGGAACAATAGAAGATGGATATTGGGCCTCAATATGAAGAGTGGGAACACGAAGACAAGTATTTGACCCATCAAAGCATGCAATACTTGTGATATAATCAAGCTCCTCTAAAGTATCATCCTAAAAGGGTATGCAATCTACATCTACAAGGGGAATGAGACAATCTATAGCAGGATCCTCTAGGAATGGAGAGATATGAGGGTCTCCATGTGCCTCCCAAAGCCTATTCCAAAGTGTGTGGGGACAATCATTATGTGATACAACACACATAGTGTCATGATCAACACTATAACAAATCACTCCTACAACATGATTACTGATACTAACCCATGTTGATCTACTTCCTGGTGTGTCTAGTGTAGGTTTAAGTCCATAAAGATAAGGAAAAATACCAAGCCACCTGAGATGTGTCAGGGTATTGTTTCACCAAGACTCATAAATATCATTTTCCAGGATGAACAAAAATACCCATGATACTTCCTCAAATAAAAAAATCATAGATTGGTAGGCTCAATACATGTAAAACAAACCAAATGAAGTCATCTCACATAAATAGATCTTCCAAGTGCTAAAACATACACATAATTGATAGAAATGTGAAATCACAAAAAATGAATAAAATGTACCTAGGGTAGATACTAGAAAAATTCCATGAATGGATTTGAAGATCTCTAAAATACCCTTCAAACATCGTAAGAATCACAAAATTTGGAGATATAGGTGAAAATTAATGAGCTTGAAAGCATAAGATGATTTAAATTTGGCTAAGAATAAAATTTACTAGCAACAAAATATGATGATGATACCTACACCTTTGAAAGTACATGGAACTAGCTTTCTAATGATATGCCATTTGCTTGATTTCAACACCATATGCCCAAGTTATGGCAAAAAGAAAAAATCACTCCTTTAGGCCAAATGGAGGCTAGGAGGGGGCAAGGGTCCAACTGTACCATTGACGTCATGTTGAAGTAAGCATGATGTCAATGAATATTGTGAGAATATACCCAATCATCGAAAAAAAGTTGACCCCCGAAGAATTTTTCCATTGTCGGATCCTATGGTTTTGTTAGAATATTCAATAGTATTGCCAAAATATACTATCTGTTAGAATTTGGTGTGTGGCCAAGAAATATTGGCAACATTGGGAAACTTTTCCGAAATCAAATTTTTGGGTCAAGAAAAGTGATATTTCACCATAAATTGATGTTAGTGGCCAAGATTTAGCAACAATGGGCTAGTTTGAATGTTGCTAGTCATTTTTGTTGTCAGCAAGGATGCCGACACCAACTTATGAATGTTGTCGACAAGGATGTCGACACCAAAAAACCTATCACCAAGAGAGATCGAATCAATTGATTTTATATACAACCATAAGAGAATGATTAACCTAGAAAAGAAACTGTATGTGCATTGAATTAATCTAAATTGTATTGGAATGACTACAATGCACAATAGTGAATGCTTATAAAAGCAAAAAGAAAACTATAGATGAGGATTTGATTAGATTGTGACAATTATCCTTATCCTATGCAATGAGACAACTTGACCTATAAATAGCCTAATATGATAATAAAAAAGCACTCCTAAGTTTAGCTTAAGTGAATAAAGTAAAAGGGGCTTAATAATTAATCAATGATTAATTAATTATTAAATAATTTTCTAATTACTCCAACAATCCAAGATCGAGTACCTTCAATAGGTAGTAAATATAGTTAGCCTCTCACATAGATATGGTTCACGCACAAAGAAAAAACCCAAAAGAAATCGATAACATTTAATTCAAAAATAATTTCACAAAGATAGCTTTAAGCTTAGCTCAGTTTGAGTACAAACCAAGATTCTCTTCATGTATCCAAATCATTATTACAAAATAGAGAAATTCTACATTTGGCAATTCAGATAGGGATAATATTTGACCAAAATCATCAATACATATTTAACACCACAAGAAAATACTATTTACTTCATATTTTAGACTAGATAACACTCCATATTTCTTATGCATTAAAAATAATTCATTAACCTAGCTATTAGCTCCATACTACAAAATCATATGCTATATACAACTTAAAAATCAACTACAAATACTCCATGACTCATCACCCCCACTCAGATTTCAACCCTCCTACCTGCAACATTAGTTCCTTCCATAATTTCCTCATGCCAACTCCCCTTTTTTGAATTTTTATGCTCTATGTCAATTTATTTTATAATGATCAACCATTTTATTTTATCTAATACTATTTTGGATAGAAGTAATTGTTGTCAACAGTCAAGGTGGAGTTATCTTTATAATAACCAATATCCAAAACTATAAGGAAAATTAATTTCCAAGATTTGAATAAACTTTCATATCCTCAAGCTCATTCAATATCCCTATTTCCATTACTTTTATGGTAGATTTAATTACCTCTATAACTACCACCATCTCATTAAAATATATTCCAATATTTGTAACCGTTGGATGATCTTGTATCAAATACCCTTCAATCCTTAGCTTTTAGATAAAAAAAAATTAGCTTAAGGCTCTATTATCCTTGGTTTATTCATGGTGAAAAATTAAAATTATTTATTAATTGGAGGTTTTCCCTAGATGTTGAGTTAGAAATCCTCAATATTGCATGCAAAAATTGTTACCTTCAAAGCTTTAAATCAATCATGTTGAGTCAATTCTTACTCCATTGAATAGACTAAGTTGAACCCATGATACAACTTTTATTTTTATACTTAGTCTAAAAATATTGAATTTTGAGAGTGTGCCTTGGAACACTTAATCGATCGATTGGATTGTTCCAGGAATAAAGTAGAAATTTGATAGAGAAAACTAGAGACCAAAATATGAGTTTAATCGATGAGCATGTTCTCAAAACATTGTTCCTTAAAATACTCATTTGGTTGATATGATAGTTCCCATAATAGTCTTGATTCTCGTTGAAGGTAAATTCACTAAAAATTCACAAAGCATCAACTTGAAAATAAGAGTTGGGTATAGATCAAGTTCCCAAATACACACAAGTTCTTGATAGGGGAGAGGGGCCAATAGTTTCGTGGAGTCCAATTGTTGTGACAGTACTTGTGGTTATAATATACAATCTTGCCACATATTTATACTATATATTGTCAATAATTAGTCCACACCTAAATAAAAAAAAAACAAATGTTGATCAAGATGAACCGATACTTGAACACATGAGAACCTATGAATGTTACATAAAAAAACATAAATACATTCATTAAAAAGTGAAAAAAATACTTTTTTTGTTTCAAATAAAATATCATAACTATCCACTATAAGTGTGTCATTTATAAAATAAGATGCTCATTTAAACAAGTATTGTTGTCATAGTGAAAAGTATTATTCTTATTTATACAACTAAATTGGAGTAGCAATGTCTATGTGTTAGCCAAAAAACAATGTGCAGACACCAGTCTAAAGATACTTAATATTTAACTGGAAAGAATAGTGTAAAAAATGAGCTTAGGAAGATAGAATGTACTCTAGGGATGCTATGTAAGGGACATGTCCCCTATTGTAACTATAAGTAGATAGGAAGATCTATTCACTAGTAATAGAATAGCATAGAATATCATAGAGTGAATGAGGATAATAGGGAAGTACTGGCTATAATGGAGATATAAGGAATGTAATGAATGATTATTGATATTATGAATATAAAGAACTTTGTATTATGACTTCTCTCGTGTATGTTATTTTATTCTAATTTACAACTAATCTTGGATCTATAATATCTTCTCGTGCCACCTCAATACAATCGACTCTAGGGTTAAAGAATACAACTAGCATAGATCCTTCAGGTATAAAACTCTAGTCTACATCCCTTATATTCCTTGCTAACATTGGTTCTATTGTCGAGACCCTAGTTAGGTTCTATTGAGGCTTACTAAATTATTTTTCTCAAATATTAAACCTTTTATTGGACTAAGACACAAAAAAAGGTGATTAAACAGATATAATCAATCAAAATTTTGTCTTCTTGATGCCTGCCCTGTGAGAGGGGGTTAGGCGCCAAGGGGATGGGAAATAGAAAGGGGGAAAAGGTCTAGAGAGACTTATGAAAATATGTGATTATTAATAAGAACTACCAGATAATTACCATGGGGCACAATCTATGAGTAACGCAATCCCAAATCTCAAACACCCATGGATAAAAATACATCAAATAAATTCATAAGAGATTGAGGAGCAAATTAATTTACAATGAAAAGAGAAAATGGCTAGCCCTAATGGAGAGGAAAAGAGACAAATACAAGTGTCGAAAAGAGAAGCAAGACATAGAAGAAGAATGGAAATGACAACAAAGTCAAGATTAGAGCACACCATAAGGGGTGTTGTTGAGCATGTCAATGTGGGTGTTGTCATCAAAAGGGGAAAATATATTCAAAATAAAAAGGAGAAAACACCAGAGAAGATGAGTTTGTTATTAAAAGGAACCAAAAGGCTTTCAAGTAGTTTCAAAAAGTTATTGCACAGTCAAGAGTCTAGAAGCTTGCCGACAAAAGAAATTTGTAGCACAAAGGATCCTACTCTATTAGAACCTTCCTTAAACCCTAAGTAGAAACTAAACTTAGAAGAAATTATATTTAAATTAGATGATATTTTTAAAGATTTCCTACAAACTCCAAACAAGGTCCTATCAGTGAATGATGATTATTTAGAAAAAGTAATTAATACAAGCATAAGTAAATTAAAGAAGAAGGAAGAAGAAAATGAAAGGGAAAAGTAAAACAAGGGAAAAGAGGCTAGGCCATTAACTAATCAGATATCATTTACTAACAAAAAGGAAAAAATAAGTTATAAATATTCACAACCCTCAGATCGAGACTCATCCCCATTAAGGTGTAAAAGTAGGAGAGTCATAACACAAGAGTCACCGGAACAAAAAGAAGAAAAGAGAGAGGAGAAGCAAGAGCATAAAGAAGAGAGTAAAGGGAAGGACACCCCTTGGAGTGAAATATTAGGATAAGGTTACTTTGACATCAAACTTGGGTAAAAGCACAAACCTGTGTCACACTTTATAAAGGAATCGGCCAACAGCAAAAAAAATTCTGAACTTCGACCACATAAAAGTGGTCTTTATGTTTTGAATTTCAAAATGGTGTAAACTAATAAAATGTAGAACTTTTGGTTTAGTTTATTCCTGTAATTTTAAAAAAAAAAAAAATTATTATGTTTTTATCAATTTAAGGACAAATTTTGGAATGCTGAAAATTTCATAAAAGAGTGACTTCACGGGCCGTCAAGAAATAAAATGAAAAAAACTTCATTTCTCCTTTTTTTTTTTTTCCAAATAGGTAATTTCAATATCCTGTGCATGGAAAAAAAAAATCACATTTTGATGTATATTTTTCCCGTAATAACGTTTTAAAGTCAAACATGTCAGAATTTGACAGTTTTGACGGGCCGTCAACTAATTTCAATTTTTTCAATCATTTAAAAAACAAGAAATATACCCTTTTGAAGTAGACTCTCTCCTCTTATGCCTCATATAATATTTAAAATATTTTAATAAATTTTACTATCATTTTTTTAATATCAAATCAGCCTCTTTTTTATTTTTTAAAACCTACTTGCATTATTTTAATAATAAAAGATATCAAAACTAATCAAAATATTATAAAAATTCTATATTTGGATTCTACACTTCAAGCTCTACAAAAGGGTATTTTTATTTTTTGCAAAAACATCAATTTGACTAGAGAAATACTCTGCCAAAAATGAATGTTTCAGAAAATTTTGAAAAATGATGAGTAAGCTGCCATGTAGGATGCCAACTAGATATTTTCGGCCGACCTGCTTTCGGCCGACTAGGTTTCGGCCGAAACCCTATCGGCCGGTAACGAATCGGCCGAAAAGTAATCGCTCGAAAAGTTATCGGTCGATAACTACTCGGCCAAAAATTAATGATATAAAACAAAGTTATTTTTTTCCCAATTTATCAAATTAAAAAAATTAGAAAATAACAAATATTTCAAAAAAATTTCAACTATTTTCAATTAAAAAAGCTTTATTTCAACATTTTGGAAGGCAATTTACAAGACGTATTTCGACGAAAAAAAAGGCATTTGGAGAAGAGGAGAAATATTTTTAAGGTGTATTGATCTTTAATTTATTTAATTGATTATGTTTTTTTATTGAAAATGCATTTGAAGTTTGTTTTCACTTTTTCTTTATTAAAATATTAACATCAAATAAATATATGTAGAAATATATTCATTATTCAATTAAAAATATTTTATGTTTTGCATGTTTATGTTTATTAAAAACTTTTGTTTAAATATTTTATGTTTATGTTTTGCATCTAGTTACAAGTTTTTTAAAATATTTATGCTATATTACATGTACATGTTTCATGGAAAGCTTATGTGTGTACAAATTTCTATGTAGGCAATCATTCAAATTTGAGTGTAATTTGTGATGGCAAATCGAAGGACTAGATCGAGGAAGTATGAACGAACACGAGTAAGACAAAGAAAGAGAAAAGCGGATGAAGGAACATCTACTGAACAACAACCCATGGAAAATATTGATGATCAAGGTGACGTACAGGTACAAGAACAAACTGAACCTAATACTAATATAAATGTTTTGGACTATGGTATGGAAAATTTGATGGAGATGGATGAAGATTCTCTTTTCAATAATATTTCATCTGAAGATATGTTATCTGAAAGCACATTAAAATTACACTCTAAAAAAATATGGGATGAATTTTTTGAAGAGAAATCTTTAATTGGAAGAGCACAGTTAATTGCAAAGTTATTTAGACGAAAAGAAATGACCCCTGTTTTGGAGTTGTTAGGGGTTGATAATAGGAAAAAGTCATCAGATTTAAAACAAACAATTGTTGAAAACCTGCAAGAAGCATTAAAATGTATTGAAAAGAAGAGTCGGTCTAGTGATTTAAGTGCTGCACGTAGAGCGTTGATGACTGTAATTTCTAGTAAGAAATTATCATATAGAAGACAAGTTCAAGCAATTTCTGAATTACTAAATGTTTCTAGGAGAACTGTTCAAAGATATATTGAAAAGAGAGATGAAATAGATGGAAAAATTGAGAAAAATTGGGTAAATATTTGTAGGGTTCCTCGAAAAGATAGAATTTCAGAAGATGTAAAGAAACAAGTTGTTGAATATTGGACCACCCACTCTCGTGTTTCTTCCAATAGAAGGGATACTATACAAATAATAGGTGATGATGGTACAAAAATTTCTCATCCAAAACATTTTATAGATACAACACAAAGTGAACTTTTTGAAGCATTTAAACAAGAATTTTTAAATGTGAAGATTTGTCAAAGGATGTTTGAAACACTACGACCATCATTTGTACGTATAAATAAAGTACGTGAAACTTGTTGTTGTCGAAATCATGTTGAATTTGATCTACACCTACAATCATATAGAAAAGTTATGGCAACAATTGATCGAAATTTAGCCATCCCTGGAAGCACAACACAATTTGTGAAGTCTCTTCTATGTGAAAAATCAGAAAATTCGGATGAATTCAACGTTCAGTGTATAAAAAATGTATGTAATGATTGTGGAGATTTGAAGAATCTTTTACATGTTGACAATAATGAAATGCAAGTTACTTGGAAGAGATTTGAATATGAGACATACTTAACGAAGTCAGGAGTTGAGGCCAAAAAAATTGTTGTCAAAGAGAGTGGATTGCCTTACAATGAATTCATGAGTAAATTTCGCAATATCATATATCCACATATCCAACATTGTCATGGTGCAAGATGGCAATCTAAGCAATTTCGTTATTCAAAGAATTGTTTTCCACCAGGTTGTATTCTCTCTATTGTAGATTTCTCTGAGAACTATACATTTAGTCCTCAAACTGAGATTCAAAGTCAATATTATCATTCAGAGCAAGTTGCAATCTTCGTGCAAGTTTGCTACAGGCATGCAGAGTTAGCGGTCGATGGAATACAAAGTAGCAAAGATGATAGAATTATCATCAAAGAGGTTCACTTTTATATCAGTGATGATACGAATCATGATAGAAGCTATGTAGCTCATTGTTTCAAAATGTTTTTTGAAGACCTAAGACGACGTGGCATAAATCAAGAACAACATTGGATATGGTCTGATGGATGTGCTGGTAAGTACATTGGTTTTTAAATTATTTTTAATTAATTTATATTTACTTTTAAAACTTTGAGACTTAAATTGTTTTTTGAAGATAATTCAAGGTTTTCAAGTGTTTAATTATTTGTAACTTCACAGGACAATTTAAGTCTGCAAAAGCCTTTGTTTGGTTATGTAGTCAACATGCTAGACGCAACACCAAATTTTTGTGGAATTTTTATGAGAGTGGACATGGAAAAGGAGAGCACGATGGAGCAGGAGCATGTGTGAAGCGTGCACTTCGTCAACATGAACTTGCTGGTATGTCCAATTTAGCTTCATACTTTTTAAAAGATTAGATATGTATATATATATTTAATTTAACTAAATTAAATTTTCTTTTAAGTTCTTTGAAAGTAATAGGTGACAAATTGTGCCAACTTGTCTGTAACTTGTAGGTAATGCCATACGGAATGCAAACGAAATTGTTGAATGGTGCAAAAGTCATTTTTCTGCTCGCGACTCAACATACAACACACGGTATTTTTGGGAAGTTACAGGTATGTATGTCTAGTCAAAATTTGTTTTAAAAATTTGAATTTCAAAGTTCAAGTACATACATGATTTCAAATTGAATTTTCAAGTTTGAATTTAAACAGATATTGATCGATCAAATCCTTATAATTGTCAAGCAATTCATGGTATTAGAAATCTACATCAAATCATGACAACGGGGAGTAGTAGGCCTTATGCAATGAATGTGAGAGAAAAATCATGTTTTTGTATTGATTGCATTGAGGACAATGCAAATATTGATCAATGTGAGAATATTAGAGATGGGTATGTTTCACAATGGGAAATGAAACAATTAATATCAATGCCTCCTTTTGTTGAAGATGACAATGTTGATGTCTATGATCCACTATATTCAGCTGATTACGAACGTGTATCTGATTTAGTTGTTATAGGTATGTCCAAATTGATTAATTTAGTTAAAATCAAGATTTAAATTTATATATATATATATATTCTATGTTTAAGTAAGTTTCAAATATAAAATATAAATTTTTACAACTTTTAAATGTATAATTTACTTAAATATGTAAATATGTGGTGTGTGTACAGGAGATATTTTCGTTGTAGTTGCAGATCCTGAAAATGCGGAAGGTGTAGATTACTATCTACTAAGATGTACACAACCAAAAAGCAAATTGTTCGAATCGATGACAGATGGTGATGGACAAGAGTATCCCATTGGATCAGTCGTTATTGAAGGCACATATTATCAACAAATAAAGATAGATAAAAATGGTATTATATTTGTTGATTATAGGCCAGGACAAAAGGTTCTACATTACAGTCACTTAGTTTTGGCAACAAAAATAAATTTAGAAACTTTACCTAAAAGAGGACGTGCCAAACAAAAGTGGAGGTTGCCTATTGAAGATCATGAGAAGATTTTAGAGATAATTAAAGATAGAGAGGATCCAGATTTTATGTACCAGGAGCTTTAAGTTGTTTTTTGGATACATGTGTACACATTTATGACTCCAAATCTAGATAATTTATATATTTGTATTGATTGGACATGTGACATGATTTAGAATGGTTTTTTTTTTAGAATGTGACATGTATGTTAGATCATATATATGCTTGATCTACAAAACCCAGTGACTTTAAAAATGTTTTAATTTACATTTTGCCTAAATTCCTTTAAATCATCTAAATTTCCAATTGCATTTTTACATGTTGGACATGGTTCATTCTTTTAAACCTTCACTCTTGAGAATCTCTCTAGAAATTCCTTTATATCATCTCTCTAGATTCCTTGATTGTAAATTTTTATGTTTGACACATGGAATTGTTAAACTCACTTTCAAATCTTTGAATTTAAATATTTGTTCAACTCCACCTATATACATGTTCCAATTTTGCATTTAAATTTATTTATGTTCCATGGAATTCTTAAGTTCACATTCAAATCTTTCATTTCATTTGAACATTCAACTCCACAAACTTGTATAAAATTATCTAGTTGATTTGGTGTTTTCAAGTGGTGAAGAATCTAGACATAAATGTTGTCTCTAGTTTTCTTTATTTTTTATACATTACTAATGCACGACATTCAATAATTTTACATGATCATTTGGATTTTCATGTATCCATCTCAACCATACATCCAAATTTACTTAAGAATATTAGCTCCTATCTTTTAAGTATAGAACTAAATTATTTATCCATTTTGTTAATGTTAGATTGTATCCAGGTTCTCTTGGTTTGTCCTTTCTTGTTCACCTTAAGGTGCATTGGAATATATGAACATTGTAGTGAATCATAGTGATGGTGTTTGGGGTGCTTGAGATAGCTACCTTTTGGCATCAATTTAGCTTTGTTTACCATGTATAGCTTGAGACCATGAGCTACCTACATCTTCCAAGTCATATCTAATTCCCAAATGTACAAATTCCGTCTCCTATTATCATCAACAACAAGATCTAATTGTTTACCATATCCTATTATTATCTTCCAAGTCATATCTAATTCCCAAATATAGCAATTCCATATCCTATTGTCATCAATTTAGCTTTGTTTACCATGTATAGCTTGAGACCATGAGCTACCTACATCTTCCAAGTCATATCTAATTCCCAAATGTAGAAATTCCATATCCTATTATCATCAACAACAAGTTCTAATTGTTTACCATATCCTATTATTATCTTCCAAGTCATATCTAATTCCCAAATATAGAAATTCCATATCCTATTGGCATCAATTTAGCTTTGTTTACCATGTATAGCTTGAGACCATGAGCTACCTACATCTTCCAAGTCATATCTAATTCCCAAATGTAGAAATTCCATATCCTATTATCATCAACAACAAGTTCTAATTGTTTACCATATCCTATTATTATCTTCCAAGTCATATCTAATTCCCAAATGTAGAAATTCCATATCCTATTGGCATCAATTTAGCTTTGTTTACCATGTATAGCTTGAGACCATGAGCTACCTACATCTTCCAAGTCATATCTAATTCCCAAATGTAGAAATTCCATATCCTATTATCATCAACAACAAGTTCTAATTGTTTACCATATCCTATTATTATCTTCCAAGTCATATCTAATTCCCAAATATAGCAATTCCATATCCTATTGGCATCAATTTAGCTTTGTTTACCATGTATAGCTTGAGACCATGAGCTACCTACATCTTCCAAGTCATATCTAATTCCCAAATGTAGAAATTCCATATCCTATTATCATCAACAACAAGTTCTAATTGTTTTAGAGGTGGATCTAGAAGAAGTTTATCTCTCTAGGAGACATGCCACCATCTATAACACCAAAAATACTATTTGAAGCTTCATTATATATTATAGCTTATTTATTTATTTTTAAAATATTTCAATCAATCACTAGAAAATTATAAATTTATTAATATGAGTAACCTTGTGTTGTCATTTATTGATTAAAAGATGAATCTTTGTTTTGTTCTAATATACATGAACTTTTCTTTCTTTGATAAAATAGATTTTATTTAGTAAATATTTTTATAAAATCCTTTTATCCCAACACAATACACTCATTTAAATATTTATTTTTAATTCAAAACTCATATATGAGAGATTATATATATTTCCTTCTCCAAGACCAAGATGCTAATACACTAGTAACATCTACAAAAATATAAGGTTTCTATATTAGAACCCAATTTGAATTATCAAGCTATTTATAGCTTTTTTTTGTGATTTCATAGTCCAACCTTAAAAAATAAGGATGTAATCTCTATTCCTCTCATCTTTAGTACTTTATTTATATATAAAATATTTTTATGCCTATAAAATGTAACTTTTAGTATATTTCTCTAGGAATGAACATAACTTCATTAGTCTTGTAATTTGGTCCATCTTTCCAGTACAATTAAATATGAATTGATCAATTTTTAATTTATATATAGAATTGTCATCCAAGAGATCTACTTGATCAATTTTTAATTTATATAGAATTGTCATCAATTTTTAATTTAATAATAAATGTGCATGTCTTTCAAGATTTAAATATATATATCAATTTCTAATTACATATATATAAATGTTCCACATGGAATTCTTAAACTTTCAAAACTAGAAATTTGATTTCATTTACATTCAACTCCACTAATAGCTTGCATGCTTTATTTGAATTATATGGTTCATTCTTAAGTATAGCTCATCATCTAGTTCAAGAATTCTTTGCATGCACATTCAAATGAACATGTGTATTAGATTATATGGAATTAGAAATTAGGTTAATGTAGAGCGTGATATATGCACAATTTAAATGTATAAATAACTTTTACTGACTTTAAAAATGAACATTTAGAGCTTTAAAGAATTCAATCTAACTATCATCTATTTCCGATTGCATTTTTATGTTCTACTTTAAAACATGTATAGCATTAATCTCAAGCATATATGCATTCAATTTTTTCTATTTCTTGACCTATTTATTAAAGACAAATTCATTTGAACTATTTATTTAAATTAATTACATGTACATGTCCATCTTTTTAAATTTACAAATAGCAACCATTAGATAGTGGAGTGGACAACATTTTGATTTCACAATGTATTTAGTTATCTATATATGTACAAGAAGTGCATTTGAACAAGTTACCATAATTTAAATTTAAATAAAGGTACTTATAGATGTAATGTAAGTGAGTTCATCAAACCATAATAATGCACGTATATAACAAACCTCTAAGATTCAAACCATAAAACATAATTGTATGAATGTGACATGTAAATTATAACAAGTATATATATGTGTACCATAAAACATAAGTATGTAACACGTCCAAATGTTCAATACATAAATCATAAAAAGTGTCCCCAACATATAATAAAATGATCTCAGACATGTAATACTATAAAACAAATCTCAAAGAGAGGGATGTCTGGTATGAATAGAATCATCAGATCTATGGCTCGATCTCTCCCTCGACCTCTCCCTCGATGCATGGCTCGATCTCTCCCTCGACCTCTCCCTCGATCCATGGACCGATCGCTCTGCTGATCCAAGATGTGTGGATCCATGTCCGATCCAATATCTCCCGATCTGTGTCCTGAGCCTCGTCCCAACCCCTGCATGTGTTCAAGTACACATATATGTAAAATTATCTAAAAATTTTACAATGTACTTGAGTTCAATGTGTTCAAACTTAAAACATCAAGTAATTAGTTTTTTAAAATTAAATTTAAATGTACCTCATCTGCATACTGCATGGGATCGCCATCATGCTCCAAATTTCCAAAGTCTGGGAATTCACCATACTGCTTAAAATTTTCAAGTACACAATTTCAATCAGGAGTTAAACCCCTAGAAGTTTTTAAAATGCATTACATAAATTTTTAGAACACAATTTTAAAAATATATACATGTATTTAAATTATAAATTGAAAGTACCTGTTGTGCCTGCTTGAAAGCTCTACCAATGTCACTAAGATCACGAGAATGTAAAGACATCGTAGGGGGCCCTGTAGCATGTACAGTATCAGTAGCAAAAAGAAGTTGACTATATGTCCCATGGACAGGATCAGGTGTCGCAGTAGCCTCAACGTGACCTGTAACATCCTGATGACCACCTGGGCAAGCTAAAGGATCAACAGAAACATGATGTGCACGGGATTCTGTAGGCTGATGTGGAATATCCCGAGCTGCATTTGCCACACTGTGGCTCATATCTGTATGAGGATATCGTTGTCTAATAAATTATGGTACCCTGTCAAGAGCAATCCCATGGTCCTCACTGATAACCTGATATGCTGCTAGTAAATCCAAAATTGAGAGTCTACATGTATTACGCAGATTCGTGTGGGTCATATGCTCGACATCTGCAAGAGTAGGTAGATCGGCACTAATAAATGGATCATACGATGCAAATGTAGCCTCAGTGGGAGGAAGGTTGATCCGTGGGCGTAATAAATATCTACCAACTCGATCAGATGAAATCTGATCAATCTGCGTCGTAATAGAGGCAATGTTTTCAAAAATCTGACTCTGAGTGGACCCTGTTGCTGCCTCCCCTGCTGCTGCCAATTCCAAACGTTTTGGTAAAACCAAAAGGTTTGGGCCAACTAATGCCCTCTTGTCCACAGGCGGTGGCAAATTTGAAGGTCTAAACTGTGGTTTGTCATAAAAACGGCCTTTACCTTGGCCAGCATGCTCAGGATAAGATGTGTAGTCCACCTCTATATGTAAATGAAATTCTGCATATAACTGTTTGACAAAATACAATGGCAGCTCATCATTGTGAGGCCATCTATGATGTGCTGCCAACCATCTAGGGTATATGAATGGCGCAACAAGAGGATCTTCACACCTCGTAACCACATATCCTCTAATTTTATTTTTTCCTCTATAAAATGGGAACATGGATAACACATTTTCACCTGAAACTAATTTGGCAACTTCTTTATGTTTCACTGTGCCAGTAACACTCCTAGCAAGAGAAAAATAAAACTGTTCAATGCTGATTTCATCATAAGGATTGTATGATCGAATTGTCTCAATCATCTTCATAATCTCTTGTCTAATAGTGACTAATCTATCTCGATTAGCCAAATTGGGGGAGTTGTGAATTGTTTGCTCTAAACATTTTAGAGCATTGTCCAATCTAACAATACTATCCTGAAATATATTTGATCTAGTTTGAGCTTCTCGCTCAGAACGAGGGGAATGATGAGATCCCTCATCGGCCATGATATATATAAATAGATAGAGATCTGCATATCATTAAAACAAAATTACATAATGAACTACACAAATTTAAATTGAAATTTTTTCAAAACTAAAAAAAATATATATTTAAATTAAAGGTAAAATTTTCAAGTTTCAAAACTAGAAAACAATTTTGAATTTAAATGTATCTAATGAGATCTAGTTCAAACTTTATATCTATCGAGCTATGTGAACCTATTAAATCATAGGCATGCATGTAATATTCAACCAAGAGTAAATATGTAAAAAAAATATTTATCCTTTCAACCACTCTATACTAAAATTTTGATCAAAATAAAAAAATACTCTTCATTACAATTGGTCATATATGATCTAGCCTTTCTTTGTAATCAATTATTTTTTAAATCAAACACTAGAAATTATAAAAAGGTTAACATTTCCTTAATTTTTCGATCTAACTTAAAACATATTAAAGTAATAAAGTTAAAATTTAATTTAATAGTGTATGTGTGTATGTATGTATATGTATGTGTGTATGTATGTATGTATGTATGTATATACATATATATATGTATGTACATGCACATGATATATGTGTATGTGTGTATGTATGTACATGTATTATATATGTATGTGTATGTGTGCATGTACATGCATATATATGTGTATGTGTGTATGTACACATGTATATACTCAAGTACATACATACATACATACACACATACACATATATATGCATATACATACATACATACATACACATATGTATATATATAATGCATGTACATGCATACGCACATACACATATGTACATATATATAATACATGTACATACATACACACATACACATATATGTGCATGTACATATGTATATGCATATACATATATACATGCATATACATACATACATACATACATACATATATATGCATATACATACATACATACATACACACATGTACACACATGCATACATACATACATGTACACACATACACACATACACATATATACATGCATGTACATACATATGTATACATACACACATGTACACATACACACATACACATATATACATGCATGTACATACATATGTATACATACACACATGTACACATGTATATATAATACATCTACATGCATACACACATACACATATATGTACATGTATGTATATGTACATGCACATATATGTGTATGTGCGTATGCATGTAGATATGTATTATATATACATATGTATACATACACATATGTATATATAATACATCTACATGCATACACACATACACATATATGTGCATGTACATAACTTATCAAAGGCGTTTTATTTGGGAGATAAGTTTATCATTTTATTTAAGAGATTAGTTCATATGGAATGTAGATTTAAAATTCGTTTACAAGTATAGGAGGTATTGGAAAGCAACATATCTAAGGTGTACAACCCATGGACCAAAGGAAGTCAATTGAATCAAAGTGGTTTGAGACTGAAATGCTTTAAGAAACACTGAACCTTATCCATGGAACAAAAGTCCTTCTAAATTGTTCTCCCTTATTTAAGTGTTCCTCTCAATTTTGAAGGATTTGAGTGATCAAAAGAACTCACTAATATTTCCCTTCTTCTTAAAAATGTTAGACAATCTCCACAACTCATTTCTAAGATCAAGATAGAAGAATCTTAAATTTCACCCAAACACATACTTTTCTTACATTATACCCTCTATAATCCTCCTTAATGTTACTTTAGGATGTTACATTGGAGATAAAAGGTATCTTCTTTTGCCTTTTAAATCCCTTGTTTAGTGTTTATAAAATTTGTCTTGCTGCAATTATAGGAAGGTCTACTTTTAAAGCTTTTAGCAAATGAATTATGGAGATCATGCATTCCAGCCGGCTTTTGCCTGAGAAAGATATTTGTGCAGATTATGGGCTCTTTGAAATTAGACATGCACTACTTGTCCTTTGATACTAGTTCATGTAATCATTAGATTGTAAACTTACAAAAACTAGCTGTTTATATGGTTCCAAATGATTACATCGCTACATGTTGTGGATTGAAATCTAATTTTCTTGTATTTTTCAAGATGAATAACAAAGTCAGATTCATATACTAAGTTTGCAGTTTCCCTCATCGTCATTGTTATGGATGGTAAAGGGAATATAAAGTAGTCACAGTTGCTGCAATTTACTTGTGGATGATTGAGATCCTTCAAATGACAATACATGTTCTGTACTCAGCATTTTTCGTAGTGTCCCCCAAAACTATAAGTAAAACTTCTGAAAGGAGGAACTATAAGTAAAACTTCTGCAATGAAGTTTTCTGAAAGGAGGAACTATATAGTTTTTAGTTCTTAAAACCCTAAAGCTAGGCATAAAATGCTAAGAGCCCACGACAATAGGATAGCCATAAAGAAATATGTGTGCATAGGTCTAAAAGCTAACCTCTCAAAGGAAATCAAATGAGTCGACCAGCCATGTAATGAGTGTGTTCTTAGTAAGAAAACAAAAACAAGGCATAAAAACTTTATGTGATTCCTGAATCAAAGTCTCCTAAATATTTTCCATCATATCAGGTTATGCATAGGAAGACTCTTCCCTACATTTTCCTTTTGCTCAACCCACAAGGGACATAATGCACATTATGTTTGAAGTTTAAATAAAAAAGGAAGAATACTCCTATATTCAGGAGATCATGCTTGGGTAGTAATATTTTTAAGAGAATACAATGACTATAACAAGATACCTAGGTGGACAAAACCGTTGGTAGGTCAAATAAGACAAAAACAAAAACACTTACACATTTGTTTTGCTTTAGAGTGTTTGCCATCGCCACAAAAAGAAAACAATAGATAGATGCTTGACCTGGATATTTTAAAGCAATTTATGTTCAAATGATCATACTAGGCCCAAGAAATGTGTGGCAATGCTTATCTATTCAATTTATTTCCAAAAGAAATAAGCAAGAATGAAGCCGAGGCATTCATCCAGGCGAACTTTGGCAGGTCCATTGGAATCGTCAGACCAATTGGAGAATCAGGGGCCGTTGCTTTTTCTTCTTTAGGAGGACCCTATCTAGAGGCTTTTAACTGAAACCCTAATGGTTTGCCGTGTTTAAGAAAAATGCAGATCGAATTTCTAATATAGTAAATGCCAGCCACTCCATGTTTTCCAGTTTCTAGGGATGAGTTTAAGTTACAAAATATGGTTGAATAGTTTGTGGTGTAATGTTAAAGCTGGTGGTTCAAGTTCAAATCTCCACATCTGGGCAACTCAAGACGCATTTGGACATAGTAATACATACAGGATTGGCACCTGCTTATACCTAGAACTTGGTCTGGGACTGGTGATCTTCTTAATTATTCTAAACACTTAAAATTATGAAGGAACCCCTACAGGAGAGAGGAGACATGATATACAAAGGACATAAGTATGTCCTATCAACATGTAAATGAAACAAATGAAACATAGGAGTAATTGAATGCATAACACTATCGATGGAAAAGAAATGATTTCTATAAGCAAATATATATATATTGTATTTTGATGAAAAATCCATTACCACAAGTGAGTCTAAAAGGAATGCATTGTGAATCTAAAGCATGCCCAACCATCTTTCTTTTCATAAGGTCTCTTCCATTTGTTTTCCAATACCTCCTAAATAAAATGCTAAACTTATCTCAAAAGCATGCCCAATCACAAATTAAAGCTTGTAAAGAAGGGTATGTTAAGTTTCACTGCCTAGAGGAAGAAATTTCATTGAGCATCAAGGCCATAGCTGTCTCAACCATCATGGCCATGACCTAATTTTTCCATTTCAATCAAACCCTAACAAACGATATATCCCAAATTTCTCACAATAGACAAAAACGAGACGAGAAATCAAACATTCATGTCAATGCCACGAATGGAACCTGTTAAAATGTCATCCCTGTTGCTAGCGATCGGCCGACAAGCTCTCGCCCTCAACACTTTCGCCCGAGCATTGCAATAGTGGGCCTGGTTTTTTTTTCGAGATTTTATCAAGGATTTTTGGTCGATAAAGTTTCGATCGATAATGTTTCAGCCGAAACATACTCGACCGATCAGGTCTCTCCAGATGTGCGCCGTGTCGAATCTTTTTGGCTGATAGTGTTTCAGCTGAAAGTGACTTGACCGATAACTTGAAGCCACGTAGGCGCCATGTGGCTGCCCCGTTGATTTGGCCGAAACCTTATCGGCCGAAAACTGGTCGGCCGAACTTAAGTCGCCCGAAATTATTTAGTTGGCCAAAACTGTGACACAAGTTTGTGCTTTCACCCACTTGTGAGTGACAAGGGTAGAGAAACTAATCCCTAGACTAATATTGAGGAGACTAAACTGGTAAAGAAACCAACATACAAACCTAAGAAAACACAATATCTAGAACAAGGTTCAAATGATATGGACACCACAACAAAAACTATTTTTGGAATATATACTACCAAATCCCTAGAACATGTATTCCTTCTAGAGTCTG
This sequence comes from Sequoia sempervirens, assembly GCA_007258455.2. Classification (NCBI taxonomy): domain Eukaryota; kingdom Viridiplantae; phylum Streptophyta; class Pinopsida; order Cupressales; family Cupressaceae; genus Sequoia; species Sequoia sempervirens. The sequence continues at coordinate 27,416 of VDFB02271040.1, read as the reverse complement.
TATGGGAGAAATTGGGCAAGATGAAGATAATGACAAGTTATTAGAGTTTGTGGCATCACTGAGAAAATAAAAATTGGAATGGTAGATGAAGAATTACCCACAATACAAAGCCACATGGGAAGAAGTATGAAAATAATTCTTAGCCAACTTTGGGACACCAAAAGTTCTAACTAAAAGTGTTAATTGGATGATGAAATTGGCACAAGGAGACAAGGAATCAGTTGAAAAGTATGGAAAAATGTTTAAAGAAGTATGTAGAAAATTGAAGGAACCTTTAACAAAAAAATAGAAGATAGAGTGGCTCATCTCCAGATTGTGTAATGATATTAGAGCCAGATTAGATGGAAGATTCTTTGAAAAATATACTGATCTAATCACTATGGCATACCGAATTGAAGCTCAAACCATGGAGAAAAATGAAAAAAGATAAAAGCGTTAAAATCCTTGAAGATTTACAGTTGAAGGTTCAAAAGTTGGTACTACACCAGGAGATCAAGGCTAGTGAACCTAGTGACGTGATATAATTTGGTGCACATTTTGTAATAGGGAAGGGCACATCTAGAGTGAATACCCCAAGGAAAGAGTGGAAATGATATTGGTTATGATGAAAACAAAAAATTGAATTATATGTACTATGCTTTTTGTCAAGAATGGGATATACATTTAATAGAAGATTGTTTGAAGAACAAACCTCCAATCCAGAATGGAGGAAACCAAGGGATTTATGGAAATCAATGTTTTCACAATCATAATTATAGTACAAATTAAAATAGTGATGTTGGATACCAAATACCACCTTGGCAGGATAATTGAAATGCATGTGCCATGCAAAATAATCAACAATTGGGTTATCATGAGGACAATAGATAATTTAAATATAGAGGAGGTAGATGAAGAGGCCATAACAACAAAGGAAGAAATGATGCAAACTACTTTAACAATTAAAAAATGGGATATTATGCCTCTGAATGTTTGGTAGAGAGGAAAAAGAAATGCACCTTCTATGGGTAAGATGATCATACAATGTTTCAATGCGAAGTTTCCTAGAAATTCTATCAAAATTGGGACGATAGTCAACCTTCCTAAAGTGATGAGTTAGAAAGAGGTATGAGAGTAATCTATAAAGTACCACAGTAGGGAGTTATAAGTTTTTATCAAATGGATGTGTGGACTTTGGATACTTCCATAGAAGAACACTCTAAAGAAGAACTAGTTGTGAACAAAAATAAAAAGAAAAAAAATAGAGGGAAGAAGAAAGAAAATATTGTCACCAAAAAAGGTACTGATACTGGTAAAAATAAAAAGAGACTAATGGTGGAAGAAGCATATGAAGAATATTATAGTCCAGAAGAAAAATAAGATGATGAGGAACCAAAACAATTCTAACCCAATAAGAAATAGCATGAGAAGATCGTAAAGCAAGCCAAACAAAACATAATATAGCAGCAACAAGAAGAGGTAGGTTGATTTATAGAGGAAGAAGTTAAAATGATAAAATACCTCACATCCCTGGCTAGACAAAATGATTTAGTGGCTAAACTAAAGCAATGGGGTAAATACTAGAATAAAAAGAAGTAGGTCAATCAATTATCTAAGGATCAAAACTGGAAGAATGGTCCATTGTTGATAAATATACATTTGAATGATCACAAATTCAAATATGTTATGGTAGATTTGGGTGTTGATATGAATATCATTCTATCCACAACATGGGAGAAATTAGGGAGACCTAAGATTGTAAAAACACCAATGAACATAAGCCTTACTGATGGTTTTGGAATGCAGACTTTGGGAACTTGGAAGAATGTTGAAGTGAATGTCAAAGGGATAAAATAATTGGTTGATTTTGAGTAGTTGAAATTAAGGAGCCATTTCATAATTTTTGAGAATTACTCAGATTAAGATGGTTCATAAATTTTGATGGTATAGTAGACTCCCAAAAAGAGGATATTTCATTTGTAGATGCTACTAAACATGTGTGTGTTCCATTAGGGGAACCAGATGACCTATATAGAAGTGGCATAGGACAATGAAGGGGAAGACATAAAAAATCTCTACACTATCTACAAATTTCTAGATGAAGGAAGAAGAAAATCCAAATAATGAAGGAGAACTAGAATTAAATAGTGACAATTATAGCACAGATAGTGATGAAGTCTTGGAAGCATGGATATAAAATGAATCAAAGTTGACATCCCAAAGATTTTATGGATTTCGTCAAGTATTCATGGTCTAGATTCATCTCGCAAAATCACTGGGTGATACAAAAACAACACCAAAAACAATCAACATCAAATACAACATTTCACATATTAAACTACCCATATTTTCTAGAGTTGGAGATGTCATTGCATATATTTTGAAAATGGAGAAAACTTTTAAAGAAGAAAAAGTAAGGATGACAACATTACAAGATACATTAGTTTGCAATGTTGCATGTTGGTGGAACACACATAAAACCACTATTCTAGACTGGCCTACCTTTAGAATTTTGGTCAAAGCATGGTATTTGCAAGAGGAAGGGGAATATCCCACCACCTAGAAGTATCAAGGACCATAACCCTAGAAGACCATCTTTATACTTATGTAACTACATGGATGAGAGATAGGGAATATAATCATTCCCTCTACATGTAATTATTTTATTGGACATTAACACCAGTGGTACAAACCTGGTATATAAATCAAGAGAGAAGAGCAAAAACTAGGGAGTGGCAAGAACTCTAGATAGATTCCATTCACACATTTTCACTTTGGGACAAAAATGAACAAATCTATAATACACTAAGAAAAATTAAGGAAATCATATTTAGATTAATACTAGAAAATATATGCTTAGAATCCAATTTGACACATTGAAGTCAAGGGGTATGGAACTTAGTTGAGTGGTTGGATAAACAGATAAAACCAATAGAAAACAAATATTATAAAGTACACAAAGATGAAGAACAGGCAAAAAAGAAGAGACATTAAGGTACGAGAAAGAGAATGAGAGTTAGAACTAAAGGAGTCTGAAAAACACTATTACAATTAGCCACTTAATCTCTGAGAAGAAAATATAGTAACTTTTGATAGCCTGAAAAATGGCCAAGATAGGAGACTACTACTAGGAAGAACCAGTTGTGGAATCGACTATTGAATTATTGATAGAATATGAGGACCTATTCCCCTGTACTTTCATAGAGATGGAGGGAATTAAGGAAGAAGTAAGTACTATGAAAACTGAACTAAAGGAGGGCTCTAAACCGCATAGGAAAAGACCATACCACCTGAACCCTAATATGAAGAAAAAGGTGAAAATAGAGTTAGAAAAAATGTTGGCCACCGAAATAATCAAATCGGTAGAATATTTTGAATGGATAATCCCAATGGTTATACAAAATAATTTAAGATTGGAGAGATCCAGAAGCCTATATACATGATCCATTCCCTACGCCTTTTACAAAAAAAATCTTGGAGTCCATCGTCAAAAGGGAGATCTATTTGTTCCCTTATGGGTTCTCTGAATATCATCAAGTCTAGATAAGAGAAGAAGATTGACCTAAAACTACATTTACTACAAAGTGGGGATCCTTCATGTAGATTGTAAAGCCATTTGGATTAAAAAATCCCAAGTTGTTTTTAGCTAAATGATGGTCAACACCTTTAAATATTTCATTCATAACTTTTTTGGAGATATATTTGGATGATTGGACGGTATATGGACTGGTTAAGAATCATATCCGGGCACTCCGAACAATGCTAGAGAAATGTAAAAGTATGTATATCTCTCTAAAGTTGAAGAAATGTATTTTCAATGCCATTGATTGGATAGATCAATGCCAAAAATCCTTCGACACCCTCAAGTAAAAATAGTTGAAGCACCTATTCTCATTGTTCTCAATTGGTCAATTCCTTTTCATGTTCATGTAGACGCATCTGAAATAGCTATAGGTGCAGTATTAGCCCAACCCAGAGGAAACAAGGACCACCTAGTAGTATTTTCCAGTAGGAAATTATCCAAAGCAGAGAGAAACTATACCACTACTGAGCGAGAAGCCTTAGCCATGGTATACCTATTACACAACTTTTGGAATTATCTATTATCTACCCCCTTTACATTCTACACTGATCACGAACCATTAAAATTTATCCTAAACAAATCGGTGATAGAAGGGTGTATATGTTGATGGCTCTGACTATTCCAAGAGTTTAATTTTACTATTATGGTCAAACCAACGAAACATAATCAAGGACTATACTACCTATCTAGGATTGATACAAAAGAAGATCCTGGAAAATTTAAAGAAGAGGACCTACATGGCACATATCTTTTTTGGATCACAATAGTACCAAAGGAATTGCACCATGTTGCTGAGTTACTTTCTACTGAAACACACCCTCCGAACATGAATGTCCATGACAAACAATTACTACTGAGAAAATCATTCTTATTTACCCTAATTGACAAAGCTTTGTATAAGAAAGGAAAAGATGATGTACTTCAGAGAGTCATCTACGAACACAAAAGAAAGAAAATTATCAGAGAAGCACATGAGGGAATAACAAGTGGACATAGTTGTGGGGATGCTACAACCAAAAAAATATTAGTTCCTGCCGGGAACTATAGCGGAGGCTGAAACATTAAACAGTGATTAAACTTTTTCTATGCAGCCAATCAAATCGTTTGCATTTTCTCGCATGGATTTTATTTTGAACTAGGGCTATAAACAAGTTGCAGGTTTTTTAACCAAAATTTTTATGCAAAATATTTTGGCAGTCTCTGATTGGCAATGCAGAGGGCTCGCAAGTGCATTTGCAGATTTCCAATGCAAGAGACCGCACGAGTTTTGAGGGAGGCGTCAGTTGGTTTGGACAGTTGGCCATTAGCGTAGAGTTGTTGCATGCAGAGAGACACATGCCATGCATTTGCAAAGTACTTCATACAGAAACAACTATGCATTCTGATATTTACGACTACAGTTCCAACGGAGGTGGTTTAGACCTAACTTATTCCATAAGCCAGAAGTTTCAGGATAAGAAGCAGAGGTCCCCTGTGCATAAGTCCTTAGTTTCTATCGTTGACGGTATTATGTCTGATAGTTACTCAAACAGTAGAAGTTGTACACAGACACGAATTGGAAGACTTCTAGTCTAGGTTTGTGATCTTTAATAAATTCAAAATAGGCTTTTCCTTTTTGTTGTTTTTGAAGTTCTAGATATTTGCTTCTTTTGCCATATTAGTACTTCCTTGGGCTGAAAAAATTGTCTTAGATTCTAGGAAAACATGGTTTTTTCTCTGATGTGTGCATAAAATTGTCAGATGGGTATTTAGAATATCCGTTATGGGTAGCCTAGACCATTGGTTGTATGTCAGACCCGGTTTTATATTGATTCAGGTGGATAAGAGCTAGAAAGTATGGTGCCCAAGTAAACAAGTGAATAGACATCCTTTGGGTGTATGATAGATAGAGAGAATATACCCTCTGATGGGAATTCTTACCCATACAATATCCTAAGCTTGACTGTGTAATCCCCTGTTTGTGTTATGGCTGAGGACGAATGGAACCATGAATGCACGGCACCTATACAACACTCTGCCAACGAAATGTCAAGAATACTGTTAATACTAGTAAGACAATGCCAGCATGATAGAGCAGAACATAATATCCAAATGCAAAAGCCAAATAAAAAGGATATTGATGCAATAGAGCCAACTGTTAGACAAGAACCACATATTCATGTTTTGTCCTGGTAGCTGGGGATTGAACTAGCTTTAATCAGTTGCTTCCATTAGGCTCTTCAAATAAGTTATTTTGTTGCTGATGGTTATCTTATGTTTCTAGTTAAAATCTTCAACCAAGAATGCATAGTCAAGTTTAGATTATTTGATTTTTTTTTCTCTTATCAAAAGAAATCTATTAGTGGGATTGAAATTACCAAACTGTATAAATAGGTTTTTGGGGAAAAGATATATAATAAGAGATTTTAAAGTGTTTAATAAATACTTTGGCATTTCACCACATGATGATTTGATTTTCTTTAGAAATATAATGGCTCTTGTGTTGAATATAAGCGGTCTGAGATCTTTTCTAGGTTGTAGATAATTCTATGTTATCTGTAAGCCTTTCTTGGTTCATTATCTAACCTTGTAGACCTCCACCTGTGGGTCATCCTTTCTTGAAACTTCATTGTATGCTTAGTCCTTGAAACTATTTCTCATGGTTGGCTTGGGGCCATCATTGTAATTTTGATGCATCTGTCAAGTGAACTGGAATCTAGTCCATAATGTGGGATTTGGGTGTCATTTTGTTTGTGTGCTGTACATTGCTGGGGATTAATGGCATGCCCTAGCTTGAAGGATTATTGTGTGCCCGAGAATAGCCATACAAAATATTCCAAACAATAAGATTGTGTCAATTGACAACATAATGTCAAAAATAGTTGTGGGAATGACAGAAGCTCAGAAACAAGAACTTATATACCCTGCGCTAAAGCCATTAGCATGAGCTGATAAGCTGAATGTATTTGTTCCAGTATTAAAGTTGTTAAAATAGTAATCAACAAGCATTAAAAGAAAGCCATATATGTTGTAACCAAATCATTCTCAAGGATGAAAACATTAATTGAGCTGATGGAATAAATCAAATAATGAAACTGAAAAGTAATGAGGAAAACTTAAGGAAGCACCTTTGCCTACGACAGCAATATGAAAGCCTCACTTTTAAATTACAGGTGCCATGGTACTAAACACTTAGCTTCATGACATCATAAAACTAACATTTGAATCCAACAAGAGTAAAAAAATACAAAAGGATATTTAAAGTAGAATTACTAATGAATTCTGGTCATGAGAAAATGGTCATTGAGAGCTTTCCACATTGCCTATCATGCCTGTGAGCACAAGGAATTAACAGTTGGTTTTAATCTTTCCTGAATATTTCACATGTTGATGCCAACTGAGTTGCCTGCCTAGTGATGAACCCAAAACGCTCAAATACAATTAATATGATCCCAATTAAGTAAAAGTTTTGTTATTTGTATCAGAAAATGTAATCAAAATATGAGTCATAGGTTAAGGATAGCTAAGTTTTATTTTAAAGTCAATAGGAATTATAAATAATATTGTCATAGAGATTATAACAAAGGATTTAACAACGAATATTTTCTTGTGCCTCCAAAATGGACTATACAATGTAACACTGCATTTTACAAAGATACAGCTTCCAGCTACCCAAAATTCAAATAGAGTCTGGATATTTGATGTCTATATTCAGGTATATCCTTCTCCTCTAGTAGTTTGTTTCAGTATTTAGGCGTCTCCACCAAGATTGCAATCTGATTTCAGTGTCTTAGACCACTACAAAATGGATAATTCTAACAGTTGTGCTTGGTCAAATTGATAAACAATTATGCAGGGCAAGAATGTATTGAAAGATTTTAATATAATTGAGGAAGCTCTAGGGGAAAATCTTGTAGTTGTCAAGAACTTCACTATCAATATCACAAATAATATCTTAGAGATACACTTTTTTGGGCTGGTAAAGGAACATGTTGTAAGTCTCAAGAAGAAATCTATGGACCTTTGATATCAGCTATTATAGTTGGTAAGTAAAATCTTTTATGTAAAATTTTTGTATTGTTTTCCAAGAATGTCAAGGGAATAGCTTGAATTTTTTTAATCATGTAGTAATTACTTAAATTACGGTGTTCTTATAAATTTCTTGTTATCCCTCCATTTTCTGCCGGTATCAAATATTTCCTGAAACCTAATTATTATTGCAAGTTTTGCCTGAGAAATGTGAAATTTTGTGCACTCATCCAATGTTCGGACCAGAGAGCAGCAAAGCCAATTGGGCAGGTCTTCCCTTTGTCTGTGATAAAGTCTGTATTAGCAAAGATGGCAGTTGTGCACAAAAGTGCAATGATTTTCTCTCGATATTTGAATCTGAGGTAAGGGCAATCAATCCTTTAGCTTCTGTGCTTTTCAGAGAACATGGAAAGCTTTTAAATTGAAATATTTTGAAGAAAACTATACTCAAAATGATGAAAATTACAATATGTGGTTCTTTGAATATTGTGGACACAATTTTTCTTGGAAGCTGAATTCTTAACCTTATCCATTGTGGAATTTGGAAGTCTTGAAATCTACTTGTTAGCAGGGGTGTAAAATGGTGGAGATGACATGCACAGAACATGACCGTTATGCCGCAGAAACTCAGTTTTTGACTCATACTGTGGAAAGGTTCGTTCAACTTTCAATTGCATAGAGAATTTAATATATCTTCGAGGGTAGTTGGAAACTTTAAATATATTAGGTTTTTACTCTCATATATAATTATTAAAAGTTTCTGAAAGGGTTATAATGATGAATAAGTCTTGGTCCCAACACTGTGTTAGTAAGCAACTTTAATTAAATGTGAGAATTTAAACATAATCACTCTTTTATTACTTACACATATTTTACCATTATTATATCCCTTGGATTCCATGTCCATACCATTCAAACTATTTTCTTACTGATTGTTGGTATTTAGGGAATCAAAGCCTTGACTTTCACAATTACTAAATCTCTACAAACTTTACAGTCACTTGTTTCAAATTTAAGTGCTTGCTAATTCTTGAAAGTGCCCCGTTCTCTATTGTTACATATATTTGAATTCTCTACATGTGTAGTTTTGTTTCCAAATGTTCATTCATATTAACACAAAGGGCCAATAAATCTGGTTTGAAGAAATAAACTCTTGATAACCCAACTATAGTACCAATTTTCAAGTCTGTAACAATTTTTTGGTTGATATGTGAATGGAGGCAGATGTTTTCTTTTTTTCGCAGTTAAATTCTAGCCTTCAGAATAAAATGCCAAACTATGCCTATAGACATTTTTTTCATATTTTTGCATCAAGGCTAATAAAGAATCCAAAGCCTTTTTTTTGAGCTCTATTATTTCGAATTGTATTACCCCTAGAAGTTCTCTGTTAGTGCAGCATGTTGCAGATTCTTGCATAACTCCACTATTCTTTAGAGAGTTAGTCTTGAATGTGCTGGTTTAGTTTTATGGCTACATAATCCAGATTGCTTTGTATTTGTAGCTTTCCAATGCTGAGATCTACATCAACACACTAACTGATTTATAGTGTTAGGGAGGCTGCTGTTGTAATAAAAGGATGCATTTGTGTTTTGAATCTTTAATATGTTTGTACAAAACATTTTGACTTATCTTTAACAATTATTTCCTGACAAGTGACATTGCATTATCAATTCATTTTGTGAAAATTATATATATATATTATATATACACATCCAAACCTGAACTGGTAACATAGTTGTGCACCAACAGTTTACCAACACTTACCTCACAGTTAGCTAGCTCAGATTTTTCCTCTATTCTTTCTTTATATATATACCCAAACCCAAACTGGCAACATAGTCATGCACCAACGGTTTTCTAACACTCACCTCATGGTTAACTAGCTCAAATCTCTCCTCTATTTCATCTCCTGCATGAACTCATATGCTACAACACAATATCAATTAGCACAAAAAGGAAAAGGAAGAGCCAACTCAAAATGACAAGTCCATGACCAAAAACACACTAGAAATCATGATTCATAATCTCTCAAAAGGGAGAATAGTCATGCACCAACAGTTTGCTAACACTCACCTCATGGTTAACTAGCTCAAATCTCTCCTCTATTTTATCTCCTGCATGAACTCATATGCTACAACACAATATCAATTAGCACAAAAAGGAAAAGGAAGAGTCAACTCAAAATGGCAAGTTCATGACCAAAAACACACTAGAAATCATGATTCATAATCTCTCAAAAGGGAGAATTTTTTTTTGCATTAGCAAGAGTCAAGACCAAGTTGGAAAACTAAGGGTTAAAATGCAATGGCAAGGGGTACTTTTACTTTTGAGAGTTTACACCGTTATAATTTCTCACATCTCTCAAACTCTATGTAATTTTGTTGTTGTATAACATCGTCGAATACATTAAATTCATTTCCCCAAGTTCTACAAATCTAAGCTCAAATTCCCCTAATGAAGTTGCTTTAAATTTTTGGTTACATGGAAATGATGAATATATTCTCCAATGAAAAGATGAAGTTTAATTTCTCGCACATAAGATCTCTAGGCAGGGATTGATATTGCCAGATATGGCAGTGTCTATCCTTTTCATTACTGTCTTGGATGAATCATTGCCTATAGTGTTTCCTTACTGTCAATTTGATTATCATTATACTGTGAAGCTTGAGTGGCCCTAATGGTGAAGCCTTGTGTACTCCATAGAGGATTCATAGGTTCCAATCTAGAGGGTGTTACGGTATTTAGGTTTAGTTTGAACAGTATACAAGGTAAATGGAAAAAGAATCATCTTGTAGGCTTCTACAAGCGGAGTCTCATACACTTTGGTGTCTACCCTGGAAATGACCTAAGAGACTAACTTTACCTTTTTTAATTTTCCTCTATGCATGATTGTGATTCTCATTGTTAGATCTCATCTCTTAACTCTATCTTACTTGTAAGTTGCTAATCTCATGGATGTCGCTCCTACCTTGTCACTATTCAAGTCACTGCCACACGGCCCACACCTGCGCTACACTGTTACCAAAATCCATCATGTAATATGTTGTTACGTAACTCTTGACATGAATACCTCCCTTTTGGCATATGTTTGCTCTAATATTGCTATTTATAATTGTGGTTGGTCTGCACCTTTGACTTACAGAGACCCCAATGTAACAGACTGACAACAAGACTTGGAGTCTTGGCTAACACAAACAAAAACACGTAATTGTGCACAAAGCCAAAAATATCAAAATACTCTTAGTAATAGATGTATATCAATCACAAATAACAATGTGGAAATTAATTGTTAAGTAGCGCTGCCAGGCAGCTTGCATACCTCTGAAGCCATTGCCTCCGCCAAATTTCTCAAATTTCTCCACTACCTCTGAAGCCATTGCCTCCGCCGGTACGACTGAATCAATAGGGTGGGTGAAACCTTTGCCTCAATGGGGTCAGATACATGACCTCAATACATTAGACTAGAATCAAATGTTCTCACTAGTTAACTTACAATCTTCTTCGAGGCAGCATATATCAGCCATAAAGTTTGCAAGCTTTGGAAACCCACAAGGATCTTATGGAACATCTGCGTCTCATTTTTTATAAGGTTTGACAGTAACATTATATATATCATGTTTTAAAAAGGAGGGGACATATTTGCAAATATTATTGGTTTACATTTAAAGTTTTCTTTGGTATACAATTAATGATATACATCGTATGCCATTGGTTTGCATATCTTGTTTTATTTGATTTGATAGAAATATATACAACATACAGAAAGGAGAGCAAGAAACCTAAATAGTAATGTAATTGTTTTGCAGGTATGTGTTCGCTATGAGAAATGTTCCATCCCTGTTTCAAAAGTAGTATTTGGAAAACCATGTGATGATCCTGTGAAGATTCTATCAGTGGAGGCCATTTGCAGCCATTGACTCATCAAAACTTTGAAGAATACATAGTCATTTAAGACCAGCTAGTGGCACATTTGATTTAAAATCATTGCCAAAGTGTTAAAATTTAGATTTCAATATTCTTTTGATTGGTTCATGTTAATTCATTTTGGGCTCTTTGAACTATTGAGCAGCTTCTCAAGTAATAAAACCTCTGTGAAAGTTTTTTAGTAACCAGTCGAGTTGCAAAGATAAATATAAACTGACAAAAATGTGGAGAGGTACTATGGAATAGAATAGCATTTTATGAGAGCAAGAAACAATTCTTTATAAATGCACAATTCTTTATAGTTGGATCTAATAATCAGTTAAATGATGCATCATTACATTTGCACTCAATTTCTATGCACTTTCATGTGTTTAGAACACAATTATTTTGTGGTGGTACTGCTTGTCGAATTACATATTGTGTTATATTTGCTTCCCATAAGGTTTTTTCTGCTGGGATCATAATATTTTTTGCAATATGATTGCATGCACATAAAGAGTGGTTGGTTTTATTTTTTTAAGTTTGGTAATCTTGTGGAATTACATATTGTGTTATATTTGCTTCCCGTAAGGTTTTTTCTGTTGGGATCATAATATTTTTTGCAATATGATTGCATGCACATAAAGAATGGTTTTTTTTTTCTTTTTCAAAGTTTGGTAATCTTTACTACCAGAGTGGTTGATTTATTGAATTAATTTTTCTAATTTTGATAAATCACTTATAAAAACACGCTCCCATGGATTGTCAAGATTGCAGGGCATACACAAATAGGATTTGCTGAGAAGGCTTTAGAAACTTTCAAACACATGCAGTTGGCAATTGTAAAGCTAAATTCGATGATCTTTGCTAGCATATTCCTTGCCTATGACAGATTAGGAGCCCTGCATAGCCTTACATAGCTATTGCCTTTCATGCCTTTTATATTTAATTTCGCATTATATCATATAGATTTAATAAGAAAGTTGTATCACTTCATAATTCATGTTCCAAGGATTTTTCATTTCATTGACCTTCAGATAAACTCTTTCTTCTTATCAATGTTGTATTTATAATCCATAGTACAAGTTGACATGCTTGAAAGCAGTCTGCTCTGATCTGAGTCAGATTTTCTTCATATAACACCTAGTCTACATACCCACATCAGCATTTTGCTGAGGCTTTTTGTCCCATTTGAACCCGATTTTTATTTCAAATTGGTTTTGCAAAACAATTATTACCAAAACTGTTCTGCCAGTCTTTGGCAGGAACTTCACTGTCCTGCAGCTCTTGTTTTATCTAGATTATGGTGGCCTAGTATATACAAGGACAACAAAGAATATGTCAAGAAATGTGACATTTTCCAAAGAACCGAATGCCCCACAACACGCGATGAAATGCCTCTCCAACTAGTCTTAGCACAAAACCCCTTCGAAAAGTGGGTGATTGATGTCATTGGCCCTATTGACCCTCTGACGAAATTATCTAAAGCAAGATTCATCATTACTGGTGTTGACTACCCAACCAAGTGTGCAAAATATGAACCAACCAAAGGTTGTACTGGTTATACTACTAGTAAATTCCTATATCACAATATCATTACTAGATTTGGGTGTCCCTTAAGTATCACAAGTGACCAAGGAAAACACTTTATCAAAAAGACTATAAAGGAGTTACTAGAAAAATTCATGATTACACATGACTAGAGCACCCCTTACCATCCACAAGAAAATAGGATGAGTGAATTATTGAATAAGATCCTTGGAATCACTCTTACCAAAATGTGCAATGCAAATAGAACTGATTGGGATATTAAGATACCAACAGTACTTTAGGCTTACCGGACAACCTATAAAAGAGCCACATCACACATACCTTTTGATATGGTATATGGTATGGAAGTTATTCTATCGATTAACTTCATAGTCAACAACCTCTATATGACCCTCAACTTAAGGCTCACTAAAGAAGAATTTATCAAGCATAGGTTAGAAAAGTTGGAAAAATTAGATGAAGAAAGATAGTTGGCCAAATCACACTTGTGGGAAAAAAACACAAAAAGAAAAAATCTTAGCATGACAAAAACCTAAGGATAAAACACTTTCATCTTGGAGGTATCATTCTATTATATGACAACAAGTTTAAAAAGTAGGGAAAATCTAAAGTCCGCTCATTAGGACCATACAAAATTAATGACATTTTGCAATCTGGAGCAATAAGGTTAGAGACATTGGATGGCACAATCCTACAATGTTATATGAATGGAGTGAGACTAAAACATTACCATCAATATTCTAGACAAAATTGACTTGAGGATAAGTCAATGTTTTGAGGAGGGGACGATGTTAGCCAAAAAATAGTGTGCAGACACTGGTCCAGAGATACTTAATATCTAACTGAAAAGAATAGTCTAAAACATGAGCTTAGGAAGATATAATGTACTCTAGGGATGTTATCTAAGGGCCACACCCCTATTGTAACTATAATTAGAGAGGAAGATCTATTCACCAGTAATAGAGAATAGGATAAGAATAGCATAGAGTGAGTGAGGATAATAGGGAAGTACTGACTATAATGGAGATATAAAGAATGTAATGAATGATTATTGATAGTATGAATATAAATAACTCTCCATTCTAATCTATCTTGTTTATATGTTATTTTATTTTTATGTACAACTAATTTTGGATTTGGAATATGCTCCCATGCCACTTCAATAGGACTAACTCTTGGGTTAAAGAATACAACTAGTAGAGATCTTTTGGGTACAAAACTTTGAAGTATTTCATATGCTAACAAAATGCATTGGATGATTTCATATTAGTAGTTTTTCCTATCACAAATATAAAAAGTGAGCACAATAAATACTTTGTATTTTCCCATGAAATGTGAAGAATTTTCAAAAATTTAGTGTTCAACTATTGGTCCATTTTTGTTGGATATAAGTTGTATTTTAAATAAGAATGCGATGTTTTTATAACAACAAATAGTTTATTTTTCTCAACTATTGGTCCATTTGTGTTTGATATAAATGCGTTATAGATAACAAGAGTAAAGGTTACCAAAATGTATTGTGATCATTTAGGTTAATATAAGTTATATTTTAAATAAGAATATGATACTATGCCAACAAAAAATGAGATTTTTTGTTCAATTACCAGGGATACCATGATTAAGTTTTGGTCAAATATTTAAATAGTCAATTTTCAAATACTTCTGATTAGATGTGTTGATTTGGAAAGTTGTGTGATGATTCACACCTCTAAACCTTTGTTATACATAGACAAGAGGATAGTTCACATTTCAAAATAAATGGAGGTCCTACGATATTCCATGCAACTACTACATTTTCATAAAGTTAGCCTACACAACTATTGTCCCCTCTATCCTAGAGACAAAATCACTAATTTAGAAGATATATGAATTGAATGAATGGATGGTTCCAAGAACCTCATCTACATCTAAGCACCCCCATAGTTCCTGATGACAAATATTCTATCAATCATGATTAAGATGCACACTCAAATTGAACACTATCACCTTAGTGCTTACTGAATAGTACCAAAATCTTCCTAAATTACTCTAGAAAAGTGCATAAATTAATTATTCATTAAACAAATGGAGGATTAGGTTAGAAAATTAATGGATCTAATTATTTGTTAGCACATAATTTATAAGTTAAAATCTTCTTTTCAATAGCCTCAACAACACCAAAAGACCAAAATTATGAAAGAAACAAATGTTCTTCTGCCTCTACAAGTGCCATAAAATTCCCTTTTATGTTTAGTTTGCTTAGTGTACTTTGAAATTGTAACTTAAGTCAATTTTATGAATTAAAAGTGAATTTTAAATGATAATGACTTAAGAAGTGAACTTTAAATTATAAGCCATTTTTTATGACTTAAAAATAAACATTATTTTGTAAGAAGTCTTTATTATTTCAAAAAGGAGAATAGTTATGAATTAGTTATAAGTTAGTTAGGATATGGAAAAGTTATATATACAAGCTATTTTCAATTATAAGGGATTTTTACTTTTTTTGAGTGTTTTCTTTCTCAACACAATAATAAAAAAACATAAAATTGTAACAAACTTTGTGCATCAAAATTATCAAAGATATTAGAGGATATTTCTAAAATTTATGTCATTTATGATCTTTATGGTCGCATGTTTTTCATAGGTTTAATCTATGATCATGTTTTTATATTTCTTATATGCATTTGGTTCTATAAAATAGAACAAAAAATTTGTGCCTAGATTGCTAAAAGAATCAAAAGAATAAATTTGAAATATGTTTCATTATACTCCTTGTTTATTGCATGGTGGTTGTATGTTCAATGTGTAATTAATTCATCTTTCTATGTGTGCTAAAAGAAAGAACCATTAAATACTTCCTTATTGATGATGTACTATGCATACACAAAGAATGTTGTGTCTATGTTAGTTGTTGCACCTTATTTCCTTTCCCTTTTCCTACATTTAGTTTGAGAAATATTAAATAGTGTCTTGTATAAGCTTATCTAGGGTTTCCCTTGTTTTTATTTTCCTTTTCGCATTTCATGTTCCTTTCTATACTTTATAGTTTAAGTACACAAATACCACTATCATACAAGGGAGCTACCCCTCACAAATGTAGAGAAATTTGTTAATCCAACAACTATTTCTCCAACTATAATGAACACTTTTCACTACTCATTGGCTAAGTCATGCTCATTTTAGTGAAATATCACAACAATAAATGTGTTTACTAATAGATTTTTCTCATAATATTAGCAGTCCTTACATTATTTTTTAATACAAAAGTTTCAAGTGTATATGCATGATGATCTAGCATAGTGATCATGTCATTTTACAACCCAAGATAATTTGGTTGAACATAAAACAAGAAGATATCATAACTAATTTGAGAGCCCTTACTTGGAGATATAGAAGGACTAATTGTCAGTACCATCAATTTGATGAGGTATTATATGGATTAACACAAAAGACCTCAAACATCATGCCAAGAATTTTTTTTTTTAAAGGAACTAAAGTGACATGCTAACTAATGCAACTCAACAAATTAACATGGATAACATCATTACATTAACCTCGTATCATAATCACATTATGACCTAAGAGTAACAATAATCATAGCCCATTTACACACCTATCCACCATGGTCCCCTAACGTCGCTACCACAACACATCTACACTAACTAAACCTATAGAAAGACATATGATACACTAAGAACACATCCAGACAATTCTTTGAATGTAAATTAAATCTCATACATCAAATTACATATGATAACATAACTCAATTATAATTAAATCTCATCTAACACTATTCCAATATGAACCTAATCCTAATCAATGCCATGAAATAGGTACATAAATATATATCACATCTACTACTAAATTAAGTTCATATGCATCATAAATATAGCATTCCTACGTTAACCTTTCCATTACATAATAAACAACAATAAATATATCTTCAAGATTACATCAATTCATTCACATTTCCTTTACAAGAATGCTACAATGTACAGGATTCATTCATCTAAGAGGTACATATATATAAAATACATATTGGACACAATTTTCTTAGAAATATCATCTGCACCATAAAACCAACTCTGGAATGAAGTGGAAGGAAAGACTCTCCATGATGCACATGAACTATACCACCTAAACCCCAATGGATGGTTGGCATATACCACCCTACCACGTGGAACCTTGAGGCCCACTCCCTCTGTGCTAGGAGAAAACATTAGGCCCCACACACAAGCAAGCAACAAAAACAACAAGTGGATGACACTAAACATCCAAAGGAGACTACCTAAAACAAGAATCATCCAAAAATCACAAGGACTTTCACAAAGACTTTTAGATACTTTCAAAGGCCCAACACATATAACACAAATGGATAGGAAACCCAAAAGTTGATCATTATACCACAACACATACAATGAAGCACATTACATCATTTGCACTTGTAGATAGATTTTTCCTTCGAAACTAAATGTAGAAAATGACTCAAGATGCCCAAAAAGAAGAACAAACATTTCTAACAATTGGAGAAGTTTCCCTTGAATTAACAACTTTCTTCTAAATTTTAGAGGTACAACTCCCTCTTATGATATGCAATGAATGGAAACACAGGGTATGCTTTTCACCATAAAGCAGAAAAGGAAAACTAACACCTCCCCATAACTATGAAAGTAGATGCAAAAACTTGATTTAAAATGCAGTAACTGTGAACAAATAACACAAAGTTCATCCATCCCACACTTATGAATGATATCTGAGAAAGGAAATGACACAAGGCCACTTTCAATGGATGAATTATTTTGAATTCAAATTTTCAGAAATAATCACACACACACAATTTTCATATAGTAGAATAGACACTAAAGAATAATTACAGAGATTCAAAGTTCATTTGTAATCAAAAGAAAACATTAATGAATTCAAAGATTAAAATATCTTCTTTATTCCCTTCAGTATCAAAAATGAGTTCACAGACTCAGTATCCTAGTACAAAAATTGTGCAGAGAGCAAACTCCTTTCTTTTCCTTTTTTCCCCTCTCTAATTCTTTAGAGCCAATATATATACAAAAAGATAAATGTTTGTTTCTGAAAATTACAGTCTTTGAGAGTGACCAATATCAAGAAAAGGTTTTGAAATGGAAACGGTTTCTTTACGCAAAATTCACGGTTACCATCATTAACTACAAAATATTTCATGCAAAACAAGAGAAAATAAAATTTCTTCTGGTGGAGGAGCATTCTCCACAACTAGAAGCATTTCCATCAAGAGGTTGTGCAGCTCGGCATGTTCTTCTTCTTCCTCTAGATTGAAGATTACCCTATGATATTGGGCATAGCTGGTCTTCTCTTTCCATGCAACTATACACAATTGAGAGATAATATCAACCTGCTCTTCTTTGGGCCAATCTAAGTCAAGTTACATGATGGGCATAGGCTCTCTGTCCTAGGTTTCACTAGTTGTAGGAAGCCCCATTTTTGAAATGCCTGAGTTAATGGAAAAATCGAGCTTAGAAGTATCGCCACCTTTCTCTGTAACAAGGATTATTTAATTATGTCGGAAACTAATGATGCCTTTTAACCTGTTGATAGTGTGCAACCACCTTTGTTATGCTTGTCATAAGGTTAATTAATGCATCATGGATTTTCTACCTTAAGATCAAGTTTGTATTTCAAAACACTTGAAAATACGTTCTCACGATACGTCGTACAAATAATTAAATAGGCTAGCCACATTTTGAAAATTGAGAAATATGCTATAGAGTCGCGGGGTCGTGAAAAGATGGAACCATTGAACCACATGTCATGACTTTTGAGGTTTCAGAAACCTCTGACATACCGATCACTTAAAATGCCTTTGGGTGAGGTTGAGAGGAAAGATGGATTGGGAAGTTGGGTGGTTATAAAATCTTTAAACTCTGCGACATTGGGATAGACCAATCCAAGTCCATTGGGAAATGAAGTCAAAAGAAAAGCAAGAGAATAGGGTGTTTCTTGCAGAAGGGTGGAGGGGAACTAGGCACAAACCAAAAATGAACAAGCCAAAATGAGATAGAGCGAAAAAGGAAACCAAGTTACTAGCACAGCCTAAACGCCTAAGTATATACATGGTCATAAGACCCTACCTTAGAGCATGCCCAAAGTTGATCATGCAAAACCATTGACTCACTATGAGAAATAGGACCCACTGTAGAAGAGGAATGGGTGTTCATTAAGCGCTAGCAAACTCATAATTAGTATGTAGATCCAATGGAGATTCAACCCATATGAGAAGATCTTAGATATCAACATGCAACCGAAGATCCATTTTTCATCATATACCTCTTGTGTACAACTAGCCACAACTCCTTGCTTTATTTCAAATCCAAAGGGACCATCTAAAAATGTAACCTTGCCAACTTCTTTAACAAGCAGTTTATCTTCTTCAAGAACCAATTCTTTGTTGACCAAAGTCTGCAAACAAGGTGTAACAGTATCATTTTCAAATAAACAACCATTAGTAGAATCCTTTGGAATGTTTACTATTCATGAAGGACTATTTTGAATATGCTCATTACGTTTAGAAACATCATTCTCAATATCAATCCAAACTTCTCCTTTTTGCATGACTACACCATTATTTTTAGAACCATTATCAAGAACATGTTCCTCCAGTTTGTTTTTATCATGAGAAGAGAATAAGTTTTTATCAGTCAACTCTGAATCAGATAATTCAAAGAGGGGATTATCTCTAACCTTCAAAATTTCACCATACTCTGTTGACACATATAATCGATTGAATTTTCTCCAACTAATCTCACCCTCAAGCTTCTCTGACTGTTCTTTCGTTCTCATTTTTGTTGCAATATCTCTTCAGATGTAACATTTATCATGACTTCATTTAGACATACAAGAAAAGCATAAGGAATTGGATATTCTTTTTGCAGACTACAAGATAAATCAATTTATGGGTATATAGTTGATGATTATAGTATCTAAATCTCACTTTCTATAAACATAGGATCAAATTTTACAAGAACCACATCCTTTTCTTTTGCACAAATAGAATCTTCAATGAGAATGCATGCAGGTTGAGAGTATAAATTGTCCATACCTTTAGCAAATTCAACAAAACTACTTTTACATACATGCATTTCTTCTTCCTGTATTTTCTTCTTTTTATCAAGGGATTCAGATAGCGACACATTTGCACCTTCTTTCATATCACTGGAGTTACAAGTAAATGCATGTATATCAACTTCTACAACATGGCCATTTTCATCCACAATCCCACACCGAAATTCATCATCTGAACCTTTCAAGAAAAGATTGGGAATAAAGACAACTTGGTTCTCGTCTGCTAATATATCTTTTTCAAAAGAGATGGATGATAATTCAACTCTCCTCATTTGCATGCATGTCATAAAAGACTCTAGATTTTTATTCTATTTTGGTGCAAATTTCTTCTATGTTGCTGGTTATGACTCCATGGCACTAGTGAGTCTTCAGGCTCAACAAACGTTTGCACAGAGTATTCTTCATTGAGACTAGAGAAGTTATAAGATACTGGCTCTTTATCTTATTTTACCAGTTTTAATCCTTTCATTGCAACTTGCAATTGATGAGTCTCCCGTTCAAAATCCTTGAGTTGATAATATCTATGATGCACATTCTTTAGCAGTGAAGCAGATTTGTGATCTTTAGAGGGATTCAACTTATTCTTTTCAGCTTCACAGATGCTCACTTTGAAAGCATTCCAAAAAGATTGAAGTATTTGGTCATCTTCAACAATTTTTTCCTCAATTGTTGGTGCAGTTCTTTTTCCAAATTGGTTCCATTGCTTGGCCTAGCATTGAACCATTTTTTTGAGATATCTTGATTAAACAGAGTCATCAGCCTTCATTTTTGGGAAGGCACCATTTTGTATCTGGAACAAGAAAATAATGATCATTTGTTGTCCCCAGCAGAGTCGCCAAAAATCTGTTAGTTGATAGATTTGTCCTTCAAAACTAAGTGTAGAGAATGACTCAAGATGCCTAGAAAGAAGAACAAACATTTCTAATAGTTGGAGAAGTTTCCCTTGAATTAACAACTTTCTTCTAAATTTTAGAGGTACAACTCCCTCTTATGATATGCAGTGAATGGAAACACAAGGTATGCTTTTCACCAAAAAACAAAAAAGGAAAACTAACACCTACCCCTAACCATGAAAGTAGATGCGAAAACTTGATTTAAAATGCAGTAAATGTGAACAAATAACACAAAGTTCATCCATCCCAAACTTACGAATGATATCCAGGAAAGGAAATGACACAAGGCCACTTTCAATAGATGAATTATTCTGAATTCAAAGTTTTAGAAATAATCACACACACAATTTTCATATAGAAAAATAGACACTGAAGAATAATTATAGAGATTCAAAGTTCATTTGTAATCAAAAGAAAACATTAATGAATTCAAAGATTAAAATATCTTCTTTATTCCCTTCAGTATCAAAAATGAGTTCACAAACTCAATATCCCAGTACAAAAATTGTGCGGAGAGAAGAATCCTTTCTTTTCCTTTTTTTCCCTCTCTAATTCTTTGGAGCTAATATATATATACAAAAAGATAACTGTTTGTTTCTGAAAATAATGGTCTTTGAGAGCGACTGATATCAATAAATGGTTTTGAAACAGAAACGGTTTCTTTACGCAAAATTCATGATTACCATCATCAACTACAAAATATTTCATGCAAAACAAGAGAAAATCAAATTTCTTCTAGTGGAGGAGCATTCTCCACAACTAGAAGCATTTTCATCAAGAGGTTGTGTAGCTCAACATGTTCTTCTCCCTCTAGATTGAAGATTACCCTACGATATTGGGCGTAGCTAGTTTTCTCTTTCCATGCAACTATACTCAATTGAGAGATAATATCAACCTATTCTTCTTTGGGCCAATCTAAGTCAGGTTGCATGACGGGCATAGGCTCTCCATCCTAGGTTTCACTAGTTGCAGGAAGCCCCATTTTTGAAATGCTTGAGTTAATGGAAAAAATGAGCTTAGAAGTACCGCCACCTTTCTCTGTAACTAGGCTTATTTAATTATGTTGGCAACTAATGATGCCTTTTAACCTGCTAATAGTGTGTCACCACCTTTGTTACGCTTGTCATTTAAGAGGCTAATTAATGCATCCTAGATTTTCTTCCTTGAGAAAAGAGCCTTAAGATCAAGTTTATATTTTAAAACACTCGAAAAGGCATTCTCACGATACGTAGTACAAACAATTAAATAGGCTAGCGGCGTTTCAAAAATTGAGAAATCTATTGTAGAGTCGCGGGATCGCAAAAAGATAGAACCATTGAACCACATGTTGGGACTTTTGAGGTTTTGAAAACCTCCGACATACCGATCACTTAAAATTCCTTTCGGTGAGGTTGAGAGGAGAGATAGATCAGGAAGTCAGGTGGTTATAAAACCTTTAAACTACGTGACATTGGTTAGAAAAACAGAGGGATCAGCGACAAAGGTTATGAATTATGTGAGACCCGCAACTTCGAACCATCATCAAAGGCATGGGATGGGGGCCGTTTAATTTAAGGAAGAAAAATTGCATGGCTCAAAATTAGAGGGTAACAACACCATCCTATAATATGATAGCCAACTTTAATTTCTCTTTCTCAGCAATTCATAATTAGGACCAACAATGCATAACCTTAGTACAATTGATCCCTTCACAGTACAGAAGCCCCAATACAAGATTTCACAAATAGGAAGGGATTATCAACATACAAATAGTAAACACATTCAAGCATAGATGGTACAAGACAATACAAATCAAATGATAGAGCTATATCCTCCTATACAACCTTTGGAACTAAGCTAAATCCCTCTTGACAACAGTCAAGTCTGCCAACCATAAAATAGTCAAATCAACTCGAAATCCAAATCCGTCAAAAAACCATTTCAAATTTGACCCTCGACTACTCAACAATGTGGGAAGAATTGACCAAAAATGACTCCAAAATTCACAAAATTCGAAACAAAAAACGACTCCCTTAAAAACCCTATTTTCAGCATACCTGATTATAGCCAAATGACAAAATGAGAAACCCATCAACCAAATTTTCTTTTTCTAGATTATAAAAAATATTAAAACCTTAATTAATTTAACCCTTTTCAAATTCCTATAAATCTGAAATGCATAAATTAACAAAATCAAGAAAATTCCTACCTCAAATTTAAAGAACAATGATGAAGAGAAGTTGAAACCCCGAAAATTTCTCCAAAGCTCAAATCACCAATCAAAAACCACGATCATAAGCCAAAATATCTATTCAAACCAGCAGCAATAAATTCGCATGAATTCACAACCAAAAATCCAAACCACCCTTTTCAAATACCATCTCAAATCGCTCGAAATCTCACCAAAAACATCAAAATTCATCACAATTCTTTCAACTTTCAAAACCCCCAAATTGCAACCACTCTCACACTTAGAAAAATTCTTTTCTCCCACTATCACAACTATTTCCTCCAAAATTTTCCATTTCCACACACAACTCCCAACTAAAAAGGAAACCTGAAACGACGCTTCCCTCCAACAAGAATTTCAAAAATAATTAAATAATAAATAAATTCCAATTCCAAATTCCTTTTCAATCAAATAAACACTAATTAATTTTTAATTTCATTTCTCAATAAAATAAACATTATTCAATAAACCACAACACTTGAACACAAGTCAATACATCTTCATGACAATAAAGATAATCATAATCAAAATCATAATGGCATGCCAACACAATAATAATATATTAGAATCAAGTGAAAACCCTAAAGGTAACCAAAGCACTCCCATCACATTAATATGTCCATAGCATGCATCCTAGTAATGGTCATGTCTAAACACACACACACATACATCATGATAAATCTATCCTTAAACATATATAATAAGTCCTATCTTAACCTTCACACATAGTCCATAAATTCATAATATACAACATCAACTGCTTAACATCATTAGCACATACCTTTAAATATCCCTATTATTTTACCTTCATCTCCAAGTTCCAAAGCCAAACTACCTGCACATCCATGGTGAGAATAGAGGTCACTACATTAATTAATTATTAAGTCCCTTATTACTTTAATCACTTAAGATAAACTTAAGAGTGTTTTTTTATTATTAGATTAGGCTAAATATATGTCAAGTTGTCTCATTGCATAAGATTAGGACACTTTTCACAATCTAATCAAATCCTCATCTAGGATTGTCTTTATTCTTCTATATGCATTCATTTGTACATTGTAATCAACCATTCATGTATTCATGTATTCACAATCAATCAATATAGAAGGCATATCAAATGCTTGTGTGGATCAATCGTTTCTCTCTTGATTGCATGAGAATAATCATTGCTTTTTTCTCTCATGTGTGATAGGCATTTTGGTTCTAGCAGATCACTAAGAGCTGTGTGTATTCAACAATCAACTCCATTAGTTGAAACAATATTAGTCATATCAACATGAAAAAACAGCCTAACCAAGTGTAGCTTGATTAAATAAATCAATAGTATAAATTCAAATTGGCTATGGCAAGGTATATAAAGGGGATACCATGGACGAGTTGTTCAAGATCCCATATTTGATATTTTGGAAGAATATATCATTTTTCTCTGTCTCTTACAAATGTTCATAAAAATTCCAAGACAAAATGCGGAGCTCAACACTTAGGTCATCAAAGGTTTGTGTGGTAAGAGGTTATATTCCCTTTGTCATTGTTTACACTCCTTTAAATTTATGGGAGGTGCATTCTTGATATATAGTTGGATGCTTGGTTCCTATGTTTTTACCTCACATTTTAGTATTAATATTCTAGCCCACTTGGTGGCATGATGTCCCAAGTTAATTATTTTTGTCATTTAGTAATTTTTGAAGGTTTTATCATAAAATTATTATCTTTTATAGTTTTTCATATCCATGTTATCAAATGATAGCTGAAGTCACTCATGATGTATCTACAAATAAAAACCTAAAACCCTAAATCCTTAGCTTTTGGTGCAAGTGGTCTAAAAATAACACATATGCATCAACCTATAACACATGCACATCTAGAATGGTACATGTGCAATCAAAGTATCTAAGCTAGCACTCAAACCTAGGACCTTCCATTTGTTTTTTCTCTACCAATTGAGCTACTGGCCCCTCTTTGGCTAGCTCATCGTCAGTCTGAGTGTAGCTTATTTCCAACGCCCCCCCTTTAGCCACACTACAGATGCTTGGGGCTCTTAGCCTGGCTCTAAAACCACATGTTTAGATACAACTCATATGGACCAGTTAGGTTTCAAACCTAGGACCTTCCATTTTCTATTGGAGTGCTCTACCAACTGAGCTAATGGCCCCTCTCTAGCGATGCAAGGAGTTTTGTAGGTCATAAATTTTGACTCAAGAATCCATTTGGGTTGAAATTTTACATGGAGAAATGTCTCAAAAAGTAGAATTCAATGCCAATCAAGTATATTCAATTGGACCACATCTCAACACTTTTTTGGAGCCAAATTCCTTCATATGAGGCCTCAAATTAGACTTTTAATGTTTTTTCGATATTTTCCCAATTTGTAATTTTTAGTCATTTTTAATTCCTGCTTTTAATTATATTTTTGAATTGAAAAATAGTGTCACTCTTATTATATTTAAATAAGTAGTAATTTTCGTAGCCGTACGGATATGCATGCAAAATTACCAAAATTGGCAAATTTAGGATTTTGTAAAAATCTGCCAAAAAAGGTAATTTTTGGATTATTGTTATAAGAGATTTTATTGTTAGTTGTAGAGCATAATGGGAGAAGGATAACGAAGGAAAATTAATTCAATGCTTTGTGCTTCTATGTTTTTTATGTTAATGTTAAATATTATGTTGTGAATTGGTTGCATCACTATTTTCTATGTTTTAGCATTTTTATAATTATATCAACATTTTCACTTTCAAATTAGCATATATGCATTCAATTTAGTATAAGTGCAATTCAAGTAGTGTCTCTACTTTCAAATTAGTTTTTTCTCATTCTAGAAATTCTAATTTTTATTTGTTAGTGCAAATGCTATGCCAAATGATATATGTGCACTTCCAAGATGCATACACTCTATAAAACATCATACCTATACTTTGATTATCATTTTCTCAAGTTTGAGGTTTTTGTTAGTGACACATGTCATTCATAGAGATCTTTTTGGTCTTTTAGTGTCATATTACTAACATTCTTTATATGTTTGTTAGTAGAAGACCATTCACAAAACTACTAATATTTGTTGTAGGTTCATTTGGCCAAGAAATGAATCTAAAACTCTGATTGTTTTCTTTCATTTTATTTTTCTAAAGGATATTAATTTTTTTACTAGGATTATGGGCTCAAATAGTATGTATGTTCTTCCCTTGCAATACAGGGTGATCTTGGGAACCAAAAACACTCCTTATACACATTTTCCTTCACACTTCACATTTCATTTCCTAAAGTTCAATGAAATTGTTTTCTTTGATTGCATGATTTAAGAGTGTGTCATATGCTCTTCCCTTATACCACAAGGTGATATTTTGGATCAAAGCATTCCTTTTTCACTTTTTAGCTTCCTCCAAAAGGTCAATTTGTGTATGTTATTTCCTCATACCAAAAGGTGATCTTGGAAATAAAAAATGGTTAATCCTTTTACTTTAGTTTCTTTCTATTAGGCTTGGCTAAAATTTCGTCACCAAGTGGTTACCTTAACCCTTATGTTCTCGTGGAGTATAGAAATTAGGGAGAGAATTGAAAGATTCTCCCTTAGGGGTACATTTATCATTTTGGGCCAATCTTGTAAGAAAATTTATAGCTTACAAGTGAAGGAGAGTGGGTTACCCTCTTGTATCAAGCCATTAGACATACACCTTAATTTCACAAATTTGGGCCTCATGTAATTTTAGCTATATTGAGGACTCCCGTAGTGAACTTTGTATAAGCCTAGCATAGTGAATCTTTTAGTTGTTTGGTCTTTGTAATGCACTAGTAATTGGTTAGCCCCAAGAACTTCCTCAAACCATACTTTCAAAAATAGAATAGTAGGCCACATTCTCTCCTCTTATGTCATAGCATGATTTTGAGGATAGAAAATGGTTAGAGCCTTGAGATTAGTAGGTTATTTATAAATGGGCTAAAGTATATGTGTAGGCCTATAAAACCAAACAATCTCACTTGAATAACTAGGGAATTCTTTTGTCTCCTTTTTCTTCTTGCCTATGCTAAACCCATGCAAAAAATTAAGTTAAACCTTTACAAAATCTAAGCCAATTAAAGCATGAAACCATGGTCACCTTTTTCACTCAGTCTAATGATCGCTTTGACTTTGATGATGATGATAGCCACATCCATCAAAATAAATATCATTAGGATGGTAATCGTGTGGATCAAGAG